>JAVTVY010035735.1:0-14311 GCA_036873755.1 Hanleya hanleyi | reverse complement strand
ACATAAATAGAACACCATACATGTCCACAGGCCAGAACATTCGCGACTGTGACTGCCGGATCAGTGCAGGTGTTTTCAGAGGTACCTCAGCTGAACTGGGCAGACACTCCCGCGTTCCAGGTGACACCCGCGACCCCTGCGACGAAACCGGGGCCGTCGGTACCCGTCCCTTCGGACTCGGATCTAAAGGTTGTGGCTGTTATTTCTGGTGAATTTGGTTTAAAGATGGTTTAAGCCAGAAAAAGCGCAAAAGATTAGTGGAGGATCAGCTAAGCAAGGTTCGGAAAGCAGCGGTCAAACCGAAGACGGCCAAAACCTCAAAGTCGTCGAATACCGAGACCCCCGAGACCCCAAAGTCGAATACCGAGACCCCAAGGTCTAATACAGATACTCAGAGACCCCAAAGTCAAATACCGAGGCCCCAGAGTTGATGAATACTGAGACCTCAGATTCGATAAATAACGAGGCCCCAGACCCCATGAATGCCGAAACCCCCGACTCCATGGATACTGAAAGCCCAGACTCCATGGATACTGAAACCCCAGACTCCATGGATGCTGAGACCCACGAGCCTGAAGATATGTTCTATGAGCCGTCCGGTTCACCCACGGGGACGTTGGGTGATATTTGCCGAGGGAAAGGAGATTGATCTTTCAAACAATATTTTCTCTCCCCTGCAGGACGACGATGAGATAATAGGAGATAATAAGTCCTAATTAGGAGATAATATGTCCTAATTAGGAGATAATTATCTCCTAATTAGGAGATATTATGTCCTAATTAGGAGATAGATCTCGGAATTTTTTTTTTTACACTGGCACTAATACGCTTCCGTAAGCGTATTAGTGCCAATGTGACAAAAAAAAATTCCGAGATTTATCTCCTAATTAGGACTTATTATCTCACACTGGCACTAATACGCTTCCGTATGATGCAAGCTCGAGACTTCTCATCGACGAAGACAATTAGGACTTGTCCACGGACTTACGTTTACATTTATAGATCAACCCAACAAATTACCCAAAATGGGCTACCTTTCTAATTACATGAAAGCTAGTTTTGCTGAATTATTGATATATCCGTTGTTTATGCTGATTGTGTTTCCTTTCAGAGTAACAACGTTAAAATTTTATTCTGAAGAACAATGTAAGTGGACATTTATTTCACCTATGCTTGCTTGTGTCTAGTTCTGTTGCTTTTGCAATTTGTTTTTGTAATTTGCGGCCTCTGGCTATCCGTAGATTTTCAATTCCATATTGCATGCACTGCTGTTTATGTTGTCCGCTCTATATGCAAAGCCTGCTTTGTATGGTAATGCTTTCAGTGTAAAACTGTCGCCAGTTATTGTTGTCTCCGAAAAGCTGGCACTGTTTCGCATGTTTTCTAATGCTTGCTTTTGTTCGCCTGTCACTTGGCACAGATTCTTTTCTGCTGTATTCAGCTGTGCGTTTTCTTGTTGCTTTTTGCAGATGGTCTGTGCTTCAAACTGTTGCAGGCTGTTTTTACCTGCGGCACGCAGGTCTACGGGAGGCTCGCGTTGTTGTTGTTGTTGTTCTTGTTGTTCTTCTTCTTGTGACTTTTTGAAATGCGCATGCGCTAAGAGAGTGTGATCTCTGCCACATTTTTCTTTTCAACCTCCGATCTCACATGACAACACTGTCTTCAAGCGCGTTTGAATTCATTTGCAACTATATTCGGTGGAATGAATTATTGCTTCGTTAATTTCCGGATTGGATTTATTATACATGAGAATAGTGTGAATAACGTCAAACGACCTACGAAGTAGGGTAGGCATTAGGACTCCGACACGCACTGAACTCTTGGACCCCCAGTTGAAATCCTGCCAATATTAAGATGGGCATGGCGCAAGTTAGAATCACCAGTGATTTTAATCAAAAATCACCAGAAATTTTCATCAAAAGTAGGTCAGCTCGAAACATGCTGGCAACAGTCCCCTAATGCACCTTCATGCCCAGTGTGAATAACGTCACAGGATATAAGAAGTAGGGTAGGCATTAGGACTCCGACGCACGCTGAACTCTTGGACCCCCAGTTGAAATCCTGCCTATATTAAGATGGGCACGGCTCAAGTTAGATTCACCAGTGATTTTAATCAAATATCACCAGAAATTTTCATCAAAAGTAGGTCAGCTCGAAACATGCTGGTAACAGTCCCCTAATGCACCTTCATGCCAAAAATCAAGGTTCTAATATCAACGGTAACGCCCAGATATAACATATCTCTCAGATATAACATATATATAAATATTAATATTCATGTCACTGTTCATTGTTTCTCTTGTTGTATTCCTCTTAAAATTTTGTACTCTGCCTTTGACTGGTGTTTGTACAATAAAATCTTGAATCTTGAATGCTTATTTTGCCGACGAAAGGATTCAGATGGACTCACTCATTACCGGACAATTTCAAATGGTAGCCCACTTCGAAGGGACAGAAATGACTATGTATAGTATTTAATGAGTTATATAGACACCCCTGTGCGCGAACAATACCTCGCAGTCGTGCAGTTATATTCTGCACTTTCGGTTACAAGCATGACATTTGGCAAATAGCTATTTTGAATGATTCTCTTTCGGAACACAGCCTCTCTATCCTCATTCTCGCAAGCCAGGGCCTTGATTCGCTGGTATTGATGTTCCCGTCCTCTTCCGCACTCAGAATCCCTTTAGAATAGCATTAATCACTTCCGTAAATTCAATACTTATGTGTATCAGCAGACAATGCGCAGAAACATATTGCATTTGACATCATTCTCTCAAGTCGGAGCCCATTTCTGCTAGAATATACTGGTTCTATACAAAATTTACGTTACTTTGTCAATCAGTTTTATGTATGGAATTACGTCATATATAGCAGATACTGGCCATAAAAACGATCCAGTTGACCTCGTGGCCAAAAGCTAGGGCCTTTGTTTTCCTGGAGGGTTTTTTTAGTTTGATTTTGATACTTAGATACCTTTCGCATTGACTTTAACTTGGCAGTCATTTTCGCGAATGCAACAATTTGATGTATCAAAAGATAATAACGAGAATTCGACATCATTCTCTTACACACTTCGCACTTGAATCACTTTCGGAATGACTTAGTGACAAACATATTCGCGAATTGAGTATAGGAAGATATACATAGATACTGACTAGAAATGTTTCTTGTTTGCAGAATTTGATTTTAAAGAAAAGAAATTAATAAAATTAGCAACCTTCGAAAAGGCTTGGCCGAACATGTCAGATGAGATGATATTTCCTAAGAATGAAATAGTTAATCATTTATATAGAAGAAGCAAACCATGTCTTGGTATTGACTTGCTGCGTGGAAAAGAGTGGCAAGGAATTTAGTTCGCAGATGATAACGAACGTAAATGCAGAAACCTATTTTAATCGAATATCAAGACTTTAACAGGCCTCAATTTGAATAGTGAAAAAAGTGTTATTACGCCTCTTGGACAGTTCGATAAAGCCTTAAATCCCATTCCGTAGTTTCACAGATCGAAGTGATAGACCTGATAATAAATTTACTGAAAAATAACTTTGAAGGAAATATAAATTTTCCATTTTGATCGGCAAATTAAGCGAGAAGGGAGACTGAAGAGCGCAGATTTTCGCGCTATGACTAAATCCTCGAAATTTGTTTGGATTTCCAAATATTTGAAAGCCTTTTTGATTTGCAAAAAGTAACGACTGAACCGAATGTTTTGAAACTTGGCATACACGATACTTGTACCAAAACATTGCCAAAGCGATCATGGTGAGTTCGTCTGTCAATTCAGTATAGACCGTCAAAATCGTCGGATTTTGAATGGGGAAAGTGAATATATATATATATATATGGTATCAGAACTATTACAATCCCTACAATTGTGGGTTACAAGTTGAAAATTACTTCCCTTGGCATAAAAACACTGGCAGATGGCGCTTTTTTCTACAATTACCACTACCTCCGCTGATATGTCTTTCACTGTATTATTGCCACTGCCGCAGGTTTTGACTACAATGTAGTCATTTCTCACTTGTTATCTCTGTAAAGCTGTGTATGTTTCATGTTTGCGTCCGTCTCATATAAGGCGCTGTATCCGTGTTCTGATTCTTTTGTTTGCAAATATTTTCTTGGCTCTCGTCTCTGTTCACGTTTGCTAGCGGCATATCGGCAACCTGTAACCATCTCGGTCATCTATACGCGGTAAGACTGACCCTGGGATCGTGTGTATCCATTTACAGCCTACTTTCGGCAAGTGCGAGAGGGAATTTCCAGAAATCAATACCACGTGACTTCATCAGCCAATCAGCTAAAGTCTACCGACGTAACCCCAACGTAACTCGCCATTTTCGAATCATGTGATGCCCTACTTGTTGAAAATTACAGATCTACCACACCTCTTGGGTGATACGAAAGTTATTTATAAACCTATATATTTTGTAAGCCTAGCCTATATCTGTTTCCCAAGTGGTTTGAAAACCTGTAATTTATCAGATTTCTCGAGTCTGTTCTCTGCCGGATGAAGGCCGAACAGAATCCCGTAATATACGAGATATCGCTCCGCAATAATGGAGACTCACGATTCGCAAGCCATCTTATGGATGGCGAAGTGTACGCAAATGGGCATATCGGCTTGGCCTTTTGCATTCGCAACTTCTCGGGGATCTCCGGTTTGAGATGTCCCTCGAAGGCCATTCGGAACTCCCGAGCGGAAATCTACGAAGGGGACTGATTCTACGCTCGGCATTCTCGTCTCGCGAGACTCCCTACTGCGAGAAAGAGTCTCACGCGTAAATGGGAGCCACCCCCCACCCCCCCAAAATTTGGGGGGTGAGTAGGCGGCGTATGATTATCTGGCTTGTCACTGACCTGCTGACTCCGCCGAGTTAGAAGCGAATTGCTAAACATAACGTGGGCTATATAATTGGGAAATGAATCTTTCCGTTTCGGAGCATATCAATCGCGAACAAATTATTGTCGGTATGTGTATACTTGGCCGTGAAAGCGAGTTATCTAATACAGGAAGTAGTTCGCGGGTAGACACGGCTCGCTTTGAGAATGATGTCATGCTGCCTCGCTTTGAGATTGGAGATTCAAAAATGTCACCAGTTTACATGAGTCGCTTTGGTCTCCCGCGGGTAGACACGGCTCTCTTTGAGAATGTACGCTCGGGGGACGACAACATGAATTTCCTATGAATCTCCAGATGTGACGCGCCGGAACGGTTTAATACGCATGGCTCCGAAGCCCAATCACTCTCGCGGAAGCCTTAATCTCCGACCAGCAAATATTTCCCTGCGAGTCTCTGATTTACGTCAGATATTCTAAAAACTGTTTATTCTTTTCATTCGAAGCACGTTTCAATAGAAAACCATCAGTTTAAATGGTACACACGCCACGTATTGGCAAGATATAATTCCCGTGACGTCACTGACAGTTCCCTGACAGGCAAAATCGTACATCTTCAGAAAATTTATGACCTAACCCAAAGATCACAAGATCATTATTGTTTAGCATCATCAGATAAACAAGAATAGTACGATCAGACAACATGCAGGCGAAAATGCGGTATAATTGACGTAATTCGTTGTTTTCCGCGTTTCAGTGGTTGATCTTCAATGCAGAATCAAGGTCAACTAAACTATGTCTGCTGCTTCAAACGAGTAGGCCATAAATAAAGTTCAACGTTCAGTTTTATTTTTTTAACAACAAAACTTGCATAATGATAGCAACAAAAGTACATATCATAGGACGTGTGAACAGTACTATGTGTAGTGAAGAACAGAAATGCTGCAACTGCCTTGCCCTGATCAAGTACATGTCGCGCTAAGAACCTGGTATAGGTCATAAATTTTCCGAAGATGTACCGTCTTGCCGCTGACAGACCGAAACACACGTGACCACGCTCTAGTTCAATATGGCGTCAATGGCCTTCGAGGGACATCTCACACCGGAGATCCCCGAGAAGTTGCGAATGCCTCGAAGGCCATTGACGCCATATTGGACTAGAGCGTGGTCACGTGTGTTTCGGTCTGTCAGGGAACTGTCACAACCTGTAACCATCTCGGTCATCTATACGCGGTAAGACTCATCTTATGGATGGCGAAGTGTACGCAAATGGGAACTGTCAGTGACGTCACGGGAATTATATCTTGCCAATACGTGGCGTGTGTACCATTTAAACTGATGGTTTTCTATTGAAACGTGCTTCGAATGAAAAGAATAAACAGTTTTTAGAATATCTGACGTAAATCAGAGACTCGCAGGGAAATATTTGCTGGTCGGGGATCAAGGCTTCCGCGAGAGTGATTGGGCTTCGGAGCCATGCGTATTCACAGGCATTTGATAAGGGTCAGTAATGGATGGGTTGTCATCAGTCACCAATTTGTCTTTGTAATGATTAAAATGATATGTTTGTGTAGTGTACTCGCCCTTCGCATGCTGTTGTTATATATACCCCATATACTATAGTAACATGGAGTCAGTATGGCTGGATGATCTCTGGCCCACAGTTTCTGTTAGTTATTCATTGATAAATGAATCACAATTGACCTTTGTGTCGGTGTAGTAACAAATAAAACTTTATATACTCACTATTGTCATAATGTTTTTATACCCCATTCTTCTAACACGGAGTGAAGGTAAATCACTCGCCATCTTGTTTGAGTACGAGTCGTTTGATTGGTCAATGCACTGGTTGCTATGGTCATCACAAATTCCATGGAATGCGGACAGCGATATTGGCCTATCAAATTCCGTGTATCTCCTCATGTTCGGTTAACGTTGTTAAGAAAATTGTTTCAACCATATTTGTCGAGTTACATGAAATACATCTTTTTGTTGCAGTAAATAATTAAAATCAATGCAGCAGGTATGTTCAACAAACATCATTTATTGGATAAAAGGTATGTGCAAAGTATGAACTGTGATTTTTCCCTTGGAAATTTCTATCTAAATTCGGGTTGTAATGGACAGTGCGGTACCTTGTCTGCGACCTTAGTTGGTTGGGTCTATATATGTAGATACATAACTACCACGGATAATTAGGATATTACTGAGATACCCATCTTATACTGACCCTTATCAAATGCCTGTGTGCGTATTAAACCGTTCCGGCGCGTCACATCTGGAGATTCATAGGAAATTCATGTTGTCGTCCCCCGAGCGTAGAATCAGTCCCCTTCGTAGATTTCCGCTCGGGAGTTCCGAATGGGCCTTTTGGTCAGTGGTTTGCTGTGTGTACGTGAAAATCGGTCAGTGCACGAGTGTCACCTCGTCTTGTTATGTTAATTTTAACTTTATATCTCGATGTTACGAGTAGTTTCCTTGAACTTCTATTGACATCTTGGTCAAAACAAAATTCCGTTGATATTCTAATTTTACAAGAGTGTTATATTACTGATATTACAGAGGGTAAAAAATGGGAAATGGAATTTGATATAAAAGCATTTTGGAGTTTTGGCTAGAGGGGTTGGGATTTTGTTGAATAAGAATATTTCTTTTTCACGGTTTTATTATGACCACGATGGCAGATTTGTTTATGTTGATATTGTTTCGGATAAACAACCGTTACGTGTCGTGTGTGTGTATGCTCATAATAATGCCCCAGTTCGTCGAGATTTTTTCGATTCTTTTGCTCCATATTTAGTGTGTAATAAGCCTATTATATTAGCGGGAGACTTTAATTGTGTTGAAGATACCGACTTAGATAAATTGGGGGGAGATATACATTATGGTAAAGCGGGCGCGGAAGTTTTAATTTCTTATAAAAATAATTTTGATTTAGTAGACGTTTTTAGGCGGAAATATCCTAGAAAACGTGTATTTACTTTTCATAGGGGTAACGTTGCTTCTCGTTTAGATAGGTTTTATATTTCTGAATCTATTCTGGACATTGTTAATGATAATATTGTTTTACCGTGTTCTTTCTCAGATCACGATTTTGTTGTTTTAGACTTCAATGATTTTGACAGTTGCATTACTTCTGGACCGGGGTTTTGGAAATTCAATTCGTTCTTGTTAAAAGATAAAGTCTTTAATGAAGCTGTTACAGTTTTGTTTAATACAGAATTTAGGGAAAATGCAATAACTTTGGAATCTTGGGATCATTTTAAAAGTAGGATAAAAGATTTGGCTATTTCTTTCGGAAAATTGCATGCAAATGAGAGACGTAAAATCATTACAAATATTAAAAATCAGTATAGAGAGCTTCAAGAGGAGGAAATAAAAAATCCAGGGGAGTATATTGAACAAATTAATGCCTTAAAGAAACAATTAAAATCCATACAGTTAAATAATCTTCAGGGAGTAAAAATTAGGTCAAAAGTTAAAAATTTGGAAAATCAAGAGAAACCATCAAAATATTTTTTTCGTCGGGAGTATCAGCGAGCAAAGTCTAAATTGATTAAATCATTGAAAACAGATTCTGGTTTAGTTAGATCCCAAGATGAAATAATGGAACAATGTAGGAATTTTTATATTAATTTACTTTCTGATGAACCTATTGATATTGATTTATGTGATGAGTTTCTCAAAGATGTACCTGTACTTGATGAGGCTAATGCTCAATCCTGTGATGGACCTATAACGAAAGAAGAAATTTTAAAAGCATTGAAGGGTATGAAATCGTTTAAATCCCCAGGTAATGACGGGTTGACAAAAGAATTTTACCTACATTTCTTTGATCTGATTTCTGATGTTTTAGTTAAGGTTATTAATTTAGCGTATGATTCGGAGATTCTATCTGAAACTCAGCGTTTGAGTTATATTTCACTTTTATGTAAAGATAAAGAAAAAGCTGATGATTTAAAATTTTGGCGGCCAATTTCATTACTTTGCGTTGATTATAAAGTTATTTCTAAAGTTCTTGCTAATCGATTACAAACTGTTTTGTCCATTATTGTTCACCCGGACCAGACCTGCTCGGTCCCGGGGAGATCTATTTTAGACAATGTTCATTTGTTACGTTGTGTTAGTGATTACGCTGATCAGAAAGATATTCCTGTTGCTTTTGTTTCTTTAGACCAAGAAAAAGCTTTTGATCTCGTAAATCATCAATTTATGTTTCGTGCATTACAGGCGTATGGTTTTGGTCCATCCTTTTTACGGTGGGTACAATTATTATATACCAATATTTATAGTTCTGTTGTTGTAAATGGCCACATCTCTGATCCTTTCCGTATATCACGAAGTGTTCGTCAGGGATGTGGGTTATCTCCCCTTCTCTATGTTTTATGTCTAGAGCCTTTAGCTATACGTATTCGTCTAGACTCGGATATTACCGGAGTAAAAATTCCTGGGTGTCCTGACGAGGCAAAGATTTCGTTATTTGCAGATGATGCTACATGTTTTTGTTCAACTGAAGCTTCTGTTAAAAAAGTTTTATACTGGTGTAAACTTTTTGGCCAAGCGTCTGGTTCCAAATTAAATTTGTTAAAATCTAAGGGTGTTTGGTTGGGGAAATGGAAAAATCGTAGTGACAATCCTTTTGGCATTTCATGGCCGGACGTTCTAAAGATTGTAGGTGTTTATTTCGGACCAGGGGATACAGTTTCTGCAAATTGGGATACCATTTTAGATAAATTTATTAAAGTTCTTGAAAAATGGAAAACTAGATCACTTTCTCTTTTTGGTAAAAGTTTAGTAATAAAAGTGTTGGCGTGCTCAAAATTGTTTTATACAGGTACAGCTTTGGGTCTTCCTTTAACTTATTTACAACGATTTGAACGTGAAATCTTTGCCTTTCTATGGAAAAATCGTCATTTTGATCCTGTAAAAAGGAATATAACGTATAATGATCCTGGTTTTGGGGGCCTCTCTATTGTACATATTAAGTCTAAGTTGGAGGCCCTCCGTCTATTCCATCTATATAAATTTCTTAATGGTTACGATGCAAAATGGAAATATTATTGTACATATTGGATTGGTTTGTCTATGCGCGGGCATAATCCTAATTTAATTAATAATAGTATCCCGCATTCTGATATGTTACCACCTTTCTATGCTGATTTAATGCATACTTACCGCAAGTTTATGACGTTATATCCTAATTTTGACTGGCATCAATCTTTAAAATGTAAATATTTCTATTCCTTGTTAGTTTCTAAAGTACATGAAATGCCCCGTTCTGTTGGTCTATTTCCTTCTATTGATTTGAAAATGACGTGGAAAAATATTCAACATAAGTTTTTGGACCCCGCAACCCGAGATATTGCGTGGCGTATTTCGCATGATGTTTTAGCCACTAATTATTTGTTATTTAATCGTAAATCGTCTAGCTCTATGTTATGTCCCATGTGTGATCGCGTTGAGAATATAGAACATCTATATGCATATACGTGACGCCACAGACAGCTTTGTCGACGTCATAATAGCCGGTGACATAACGCGTTGGACGACAGGTTGCTGTCCACACCTAAAGTATGTGTGGCTGAAAACAGGCATGGGTTCGGATCTTCGGCCATAAATAGTTGTAAACTCTTCAACAAAAACCCTATAAAAGTATATATTTTCGGAATGGGCATACTCGTGCCATTATGTCAGAAGACAAATCAGTTATTAAAATTGAAAAGAAAAGACGCGCGATCCTCCTGCCGAATATTCACTTTGCGGAGCGGTTAACTCTGTAGTGCCGCGTAGGCGCGATTAACCAGTAACTGTAATATGCCCGTTTGGAGGAATGGTTACGTCGAACAGAATGGTATTACAGATATCAGTTAGTAAAAAGGGAAGAAGAATTATCATACTGTCAAATACGGGCGACCTTCCCTATTATGAAATTAGGGAGGGGCCACTTGTGCGCAACCGTGGCTATAGTGTGGACTCCCCCATTTTTGTTCACCAGCATGTTGGTTTTGGTTTTCCAAATAATATTACAATTATATATAAATAAAATTGGAAATTAGCCTGTTTAGTATGACGATGGAGACACGGTCAAAATACCTGCAAAATAAGAAATAGCCATCTTAACACACGTTGCTTACTCTTCCGCTTCGTTCGGTCGGGAAAACATACACAGGGTTGAGAGCTCGTAAGAGAATGCCTGTGAAAGTGAATATTCCAAGAATTCTAGTGCTAGTCCAGGTGAAATTTGTCATCTAGCCTTTGTGAACAGTTATGCTTATCTCGCACATCGTCTTTTCTGGCCAATAAAATCCCACCAAGAATATACAGACTGATTGGATTGTCGCAAATACAGACCCAGTGCACCATTAAACGGGTGGCTCTTCATGTGAACTTGTTCAGTTGACGACACAAGAAAGATAACTCTGGTTTCTCTTCAATCCCACGAAAAAATCTTTCGCCTCGACGATGCGAGAAACCAGTTTCTGCCGAGAGTTTATGCCTTTGGATTTACTGTGATTTGGATTTACTGTGAGATGACCTGCTTTGTTTGACTTTTGCTGTTCGGTGAGTTTACCAGGAGCTTTTTGTGGAGCAGTTTGCCGTGTTTTGTTTTCCTGGATTCCCGAATATTTACTATGGCCGATGTGATTGGAACGTACGAAGCTGGAGTTTTGCGGCGGAGTGTAATTCTCACGACTCCAGGATTCATCGGACGAGAAGGCCTTTTGGAGCCGTTGAAGACTGTCGTGACTATGAAGGAGGTAGAAGCCATTACCCCAACTACATCGAGGAATGAGTGGAAGGTAACCTTTTTCAAAATTGATTCTATGGAACGTGTCGCAGCTCGCGGCTCGTTGAGGACCGCGGAGGGCAACAATAACATTCGTATCCTTCCTTGTGACAAAAATATTTATACTCTTCGTGTGTTTCGTGTGCCTTACGAATACCCAGATGAGGATATAGATCTTGTTTTTGAGCGTTTTGGTGATGTGTTGTCTGTTTTCCACGAGACAAGCGCGATTAGGGAGATGAAACATACAAAGACGGGTGTCCGCCGTGTTGTTTTGAGGGCGAACCCGGAGGAGATTGATGAGATTCCTGTGCTTATTCCAATCAAAAAGGTACAGGCTTTGGTTGCAATTCAAGGCAGACCGCCGAAATGTGCAAAATGTAGTATTTCTGGACATGTTTCTCGTGATTGTGAGACGCCAAAATGCTCCAAATGTTCAATGTATGGTCACCGAGAAGGGACATGTCCACAGGCCAGAACATTCGCGAATGTAACTGCCGGATCAGTGCGGGTGTTTGCAGAGGTACCCCAGCTGAACTGGGCAGACACTCCCGCGTTCCAGGTGACACCCGCGACCCCTGCGACGAAACCGGGGCCGTCGGTACCCATCCCTTCGGACTCGGGTCTAAAGGTTGTGGCTGGTGTTTCTGGTGAATTTGGTTTCAAAGATGGTTTAAGCCAGAAAAAGCGCAAAAGATTAGTGGAGGATCAGCTAAGCAAGGTTCGGAAAGCCGCGGTCAAACCGAAGACGGCCAAAACCTCAAAGTCTTCGAATACCGAGACCCCCGAGACCCCAAAGTCAAATACCGAGACCCCAAGGTCGGATACAGATACCTCGGAGATCCCAAATATCGAGGCCCCAGAGATGATGAATACTGAGAACTCAGATTCGAGAAATAACGAGACCCCAGACCCCATGAATACCGAAACTCCCTGCTCCATGGATACTGAAACCCCCAACTCCATGGATGCTGAGCATGACGATATGTTCTATGAGCCGCCCAGTTCACCCACGGGGACGTTGGGTGATATTGCGGAGGGAAAGGAGATTGATCTTTCAAACAATATTTTCTCTTCCCTGCAGGACGAAGATGACAGTGATGCAAGCTCGAGACTTCTCATCGACGAAGACAATTAGGACTTATCCACGGACTTACGTTTATAGATCAACCCAACAAATTACCCAAAATGGGCTACCTTTCTAATTGCATAAGAGCTAGTTTTGCTCAATTATTGATATATCCGTTGTTTATGCTTATTGTGTTTCCTTTCAGAGTAACAACGTTAAAAGTTTATTCTGAAGAACAATGTAAGCTGGTAAGTGGACTTTTATTTCACCTATGCTTGCTTGTGTCTAGTTCTATTGCTTTTGCAATTTGCTTTTGTAATTTGCGGCCTCTGGCTATCCGTAGATTTTCAATTCCATATTGTATGCACTGCTGTTTATGTTGTCCGCTCAATGCAAAGCCTGCTTTGTATGGTAATGCTTTCAGTGTAAAACTGTCGCCAGTTATTGTTGTCTCCGTAAAGCTGTCACTGTTTCGCATGTTTTCTAATGCTTGCTTTTGTTCGCCTGTCACTTGCCACAGATTCTGTTCTGCTGTATTCAGCTGTGCGTTTTCTTGTTGCTTTTTGCATATGAATGGTCTGTGCTTTAAACTGTTGCAGGCTGATTTTTGTCTCTGTAAAGCTGTGTATGTTTCATGTTTGCGTCCGTCTCATATAAGGCGCTTTATCCGTGTTCTGATTCTTTTGTATGCAAATATTTTCTGGTTGGCTCTCGTCTCTGTTCACGTTTGCTCGCGGCATATCGGCTTGGCCTTTTGGTCAGTGGTTTGCCGTGTGTGCGTGAAAATCGGTCAGTGCACGAGTGTCATCTCGTCTTGTTATGTTAATTTAAATTTTATATCTCGATGTTACGAGTAGTTTCCTTGAACTGCAATGGGCTCCGTGACCCAGCCCGGCGCAATCTATTGACATCTTGGTCAAAACAAAATTCCGTTGATATTCTAATTTTACAAGAGTGTTATATTACTGATATTACAGAGGGTAAAAAATGGGAAAGGGAATTTGATATGAAAGCATTTTGGAGTTTTGGCGAATTTCATAGTAGAGGGGTTGGGATTTTGTTGAATAAAAATATTTCTTTTTCACGGTTTTATTATGACCACGATGGCAGATTTGTTTATGTTGATATTGTTTCGGATAAACAACCTTTACGTGTCATGTGTGTGTATGCTCATAATAATGCCCCAGACCGTCGAGATTTTTTCGATTCTTTTGCTCCATATTTAGTGTGTAATAAGCCTATTATATTAGCGGGAGACTTTAATTGTGTTGAAGATACCGACTTAGATAAATTGGGGGGAGATATACATTATGGTAAAGCGGGCGCGGAAGTTTTAATTTCTTATAAAAATAATTTTGATTTAGTAGACGTTTTTAGGCGGAAATATCCTAGAAAACGTGTATTTACTTTTCATAGGGGTAACGTTGCTTCTCGTTTAGATCGGTTTTATATTTCTGAATCTATTCTGGACAATGTTAATGATAATATTGTTTTACCGTGTTCTTTCTCAGATCACGATTTTGTTGTTTTAGACTTCAATGATTTTGACAGTTGCATTACTTCTGGACCGGGGTTTTGGAAATTCAATTCGTTCTTGTTAAAAGATAAAGTCT
>JAVTVY010035734.1:0-15218 GCA_036873755.1 Hanleya hanleyi | reverse complement strand
AAATTTACGCGTCTGTGATCCGATTTCCATTTATCCACTATCATATTCCGTCTGGTCAACTTAATTCCATCTTTATGGTCGAGACTGGCATTCCATTCCATTGCAATTTTCATATTCTCTCAACAACACAGTCGTAATAAAACCATATGCTTTTCGTGATAAACCGTGTGGAATAAATACTATCATTAGTATAGTAGTTGGAATAATACATGAAGCTGCCGAATCCGACATTCATGAGGGGGACGTGATGAGATTTTCGATACCGCAGCCGTGATGTTTTTTCCCGTGAGGATAGAAGAACACATTGTCGAATGTGTATAATCGTTACCATGTAATAGATATTTGCATGGCAGATGGAGTCAAGAGGTGATACTCAGAAGGAAAAAATGTTTGCCAGATCTTCCTTAAACGGGTTCAGTTGACAGATAAAATGTCATGTTTTCATAGAAAGCTTGTGAGTATGAATGTAAGATTGTAAGAATGTACTACACAGAAATAAGTAATACTACCAGCATTGTTGTGAACTGCCTTATCCACTCTGACATTTTTGTCAACAACCAAGGCAGAGTTGCTCACGAAGAATTAATTTGGACTAAGTACAACTTACGCATAACCGCCATAACATGTGAGCTACAATATGCAATAGGACAATCTCGAGAGGGAACTCTCTAGTCAAAAAAGGCGCGAAACGACGTCATTGCCCATGTGACGTTAGGCTGAGGCTAGTCAACGAACAATTTCTTGACATAGGTAATGCTGTATTGTTTTATTCACGGACTTTTACATTCGATGCTTTCGGTTTTCAAATGCATATTTAACTCCGAGACAATACCATCTTCAAATTATTTAGATTATCATGAAAGCATCTAAGTAGTGTCTAAAAAGAGAGTTCAACACCAGTGGAGCCATGGGAGCCGACGGAGAGCCTGGAGTGGACGGATCTGCATACGTCGCTTCCGGCGGTGACGTCACTTCCGGCGATGATGCCATTTCCGGCGATGACGTCACTTCCGGGGATGACGTAACGCCCGTTGATGTCACTTCCGATGATAATCTCAAGGCGTTACGTGTCAATCGTAAGAAGTGACATGGTTAACTTAAGGCGTTACGTGGATATCTCAAGGCATTGTGTAGCGAAATCGACTACGTGGCAAATCTTAAGACCTTACGTGGTTATCTCAAGACGTGACGTGCTAATCTTAAGACGTGACATGACGGACTTAAGGTGTGGTATGACTATTTTAAGACGTTACGTGGCTATCTGAAGACGTTGTGTAGCGAAATAGACTACGTAGAAAATCTTAAGACGTTACGTGGTTATCTTAAGACCTGGCGTGATTATCTGGAGAGGTTACGTGGAAAGATAGGCTTTGAGCGACATCAGATAGACTATCGTACCAGTTACCAACGCATCAGTTTCAAATTAACCAATGAGAGTGTAGAACGAAGTAAACAAGTTTCGAATCAGCCAATCGGAAGCTAGTACGGCAGATGTACTCAGAGGACAACGAAACATAGTCATAGGTAAAAAAAGATGGAGCAATTGAAGCACATCTATTTACGGTGAACACACGGATCATCAACCATACCTTACTATATTAATCATCGTATTATTAATAGCGTAATAAGTTAATAATCCTATATTAAATCGTGTAAATATCCTACTATATTTTCATATGCATGAGGGTTAACACCCGCTTGGGTCCGCTGACGCCCGCTGGTGCCCGCAAACGCTAGCTAGCGCCTGCAAACGCCTGTTAGCGCCCACAAACGCCCGCTAGCGCCCGCAAACGCTCGTCTCAACGCCTGTCGACATCATGGAGAGTCGACATCAGAAAGAGAGAGAGAGAGAGAGATCAACACGTTCACAAGTTTTCATATATTTTATTGTCTCCAATGTTACGTCGTGCCCAAGCTGAAGAACCGCGTTGGATATGGTTACAAGTCATAAAATTGAAGTGATATCAGTCTTAATCGCGCTTATCTTTCCACGTAACCTCTCCAGATAGTCACGCCAGGTCTTAAGATAACCACGTAACGTCTTAAGATTTGCTACATAGTCTATTTCGCTACACAACGTCTTCAGATAGCCAAGTAACGTCTTAAAATATTCAAACCACACCTTAAGTCCATCATGTCACGTTGACATGTTACGTCTTAAGATTAGCACGTCACGTCTTGAGATAACCACGTAACGTCTTAAGATTCGCCATGTAGTCTATTTCGCTACACAATGCCTCGAGATAGCCATGTAACGCCTTAAGGTAACCATGTCACCTCTTACGATTGACATGATACGTCTTAAGATAGACACGTAACGTCTTAAGATTATCATCGGAAGTGACGACATCAACGGACGTTACGTCTTCTCCGAAAGTGACGTCATCGCCGGAAGTGACGTATGCAGATCCGTCCGCTCCGGCCATTCCGTCGGCTTCCATGGCTCCACTGGTGTTGAACTATCTTTTTAGACACTGCTCATCTATGATACTTACTTTCCGATTTTTGCGATATAACCAACGTGAGAGTATTTCCCGGTGCCTAACCTTGTCTAGACGTCACGTGGGCAAAGACGTCGTTTCGCGCCTTTCATGACTGAAAAGTTCAATCCCGGGACTGTTCTATTGCGGTGGTGAGAACATAGACCGTCGTAACCTGACAAAAAGTCACATGATCCTACAAGATCACATTCCGGTTGTATTTCATACACAAACATATCAAGACCTCAGAGTGATATCGCATATGCTATATGGTATAACTTGATCCACTGATTATCGGCTAGAAAATATCAAGTAGCTGAGGTACATTAGGTTTGGTATTATTGTACCCTCCAAGAGTACTCTTTGAAATGGTTTTTCGTTTTTTTTCTGGCTAACGGAAATAGCTTATAGACTGTTCTCAGCCTCATAGTATAGACATTGAAAATGAATCGAATTGTAGTGTGTTGCATTGAACAGTTCTTAATAGTTCTCGAGCTGAGGCCATTAAAATATAAAGAAAATGCTCAAAATGTCTTTTGTAAATAAGGTCGATAGGTGGATCAAGATTTCAGAGATGTTTCGGTTTAGTACCGTATCTGTAATCTAGCAAGCAGCCAGAGGATGCTAAGTCCCCCGCCGAAATGGCAGCAATATTTTTTAGCATTGTTGGTCTCGGGGGATATACATGAGTTATGCAACTGCTACTTCATAGGCGTTGGATGCGGAAGGGTCTTTCTGCCTTCCCAAGTTTTAAAATCAACTCAGAACGGTTGACTGAAAGTTTTTTTTTGCTTCTGTAATATAGTTTCCATGCAGTGAAGCATGGAAATTATGTAACTGAGAAGCGAACCCAAGTGACATCTCAAGGCATATTATCTGCAAACCAAATTTGACGAGAAACTGAATGCATCCTCAACCTATTGTCTGGAAACCAAATTTTAAATTTGCCACCAGGTGTCGCCACCTGTAGGTCAAGTGGGCGAACTGCAATCCCAAGGAGTATCTCATGACATGGTGTATCAGCATACAAACTTTGGGAAGAATCTGAAAAGGGGTTATTGCCCGGAAACCAAATTTAAATTTGTATGCACAAGTGTGCGAAACACAATCCCAAGTGACATCTATTGGCATATGAATACCAAATTTGAGAAGAATCCGATGAGCAGTGATTGTCAAATTATTGCCAGAAACAAATTTCAGATTTTTCCACCAGGCGTCACCACTAGTATGCAGAAGCATGTAAAATACAATCCAAAGGGACATATCATGGCATGGTATCTGCATACCAAATTGGAGAAAAATCTGATGAGCGAAATCAAATTTAGATTTGACACGAGGTGGTCCTACCTGTAAGCGCAAGTGGGCGAAACGCAATCCCATGTCATGATATATTCATACCAGATTTAAGAAGAATCTGACAAGCGGTTCTCAAGTTATTACCCGGAAACAAATCTGGTATTTCGCCACCAGGTGGTACCACCTGTAAGTAACAGTGAACGAAAGGCAATCCCACGCAACATCTCATGGCAAGGTACAATGTATATGCATGCCTAATTTGGGAAGAATTTGATGAGCAGTTCTCAAGTTATTGCCCGGAAACCAAATTTCGAGCAACATTTCAAAGCGTTTCAAAGTTATTGCTTGCAGCACAAAAGAACGGAAAGAACCCTAGTGGCGCCACCTACAGGCAGATGTTTCTGAAAAGCAATACCAATCAACATCTTGTCACAAGGAATGCATATGCCAAATTTTGAAGAAACTAGATACAGTCGATCGAATACGATTGGAGGCATGCCTTTTGTATCTTCAGAAAACATTCATTATTTGTGAAGAAAGTAAAAACGTAAAACATCACTAACATGGCCCCATAAGATGCCTTGAGGGTAGGTACCCACATACCAAATTTAAAAGAATCCATTAAGGTCCAACAGTTACTGTCCGGAAATGCAATTTTGCCTTGGCCCTCAGGTAGCGCCATGTGTAGGCAGATAGGCATAAAAAATAATCCCAACCGAGATCTTGAGACACCCTTGACATTGGAAATAGAAAATGTTAACTTGGCCTACAGGTGGCGCCACCTATGAGCAGATCGACAAGAAACACAATACCAAGCGAAACCTTCAGGTAAGGTACATGTATACCAAACTTTCATTCAAGTATTAAAAAGTTATTGTCCGGAAAAATAATTTTAAATTTGCCCCCAGGTGGCACCACCTATACAATGCCAAACGGGAAATTGAGGCGAGGTACCTACACACCAAATTTGGAATGAATCGGTTCAGGCTTTCAAAAGTTATTGTCTGGAAACACTTAACTCAGCTTTCAGGTGGTCCCCCTATCAACATGAAAAACATTCTCAAGCCAGATCAAGCAAGATACCACCACACCAAAGGAAAGAATCCTTAAGGTTTTCAAAAGTTACTGTCTGGAGATGCAATTTTAACTTGGCCCGAGGTCGCGCTACCCAGAAGCGGATTGGCACGAAAAACAATTCCAAGCAAGATCTATAGACAAGGGACATATTTACCAATTACAAAAACATGGGTCTGTGCCTGATAAATTGAAACCTTTTGGGGTTGCAATTATCCCAATATTGCAGACAACACACAAGCTTCTGCCAAGATATATTGGACATATATATGCTCAAACACAATATATGAGGGTCAGGCAAGGGCTAGTTTGGGAGATAGAGGGTGCGGCTCGGCGCCCTGGGGATGGGGACATGCTCTTCTTGAGGGTAGTGGTAGGTGTGCTGACATGAAAGCCATAGAAAGCTCCCTGTACATGAAACAATCACACTGACAACTGCATGCGATCATCTGTCAGTCCGAAAAACCAAACCACAATGTGGAATTCAATTCAATTCAGGAAATTGATCATATACACAGTGTGCACCCAAACTTTAGGAACTCAGTTGTAATTAATATAGTAAGTTACACGTGTGGACACAAATGGTTCCTGCAGAAGCTTTAGGGTAAATCATATGATGTGAGATACAATTATTTGATAGCAAAATTGAAGGAAATGTTGTCCTTCATTTTAAGATGACATGAAATTAGAAAAAAAGAAAAAAAAAAACGGTTCGGTATTTCATGTTATACATCTGAAATAAAATATGGTTCGTGCAAAAGCTTTAGGGTAAATCATATGATGTGGATTACAATTATTTGATAGCAAAATTGAAGGAAATGTTGTCCTTCATTTAAGATGACACGAAATTAAAAAAACAGGGGTTCGGTACTGCAGGGATTTCCCCGCCAGTTATTTTATATTATACTTCTGAAATAAAATATGGTTCATGCAAAAGCTTTAGGGTAAATCGTATGATGTGAAATAGAATGATTTCATAGCAAATTGAAGGAAATGTTGTCCTTCATTTAAGGAGACACGAAATTCAAAACTAACAGGGGTTCGGTACTGTGGGGATTCCCCCGCCAGTTATTTCATATTATACTTCTGAAATAAAATATGGTTCCTGCAAAAGCTTTGGTGTAAATCATATGATGTGGAATAGAAGGACTGGACAGCAAATTTAAGAAAATGGTGTCCTTCATTTAAAGCGACATGATCAAAACTAACAGCGAGAAGCGGAAGAAAGAAGAAAAACTGACAAACGCATTTAGGAATGCCTAATTATTAGACAAAGCATTTGAAAGTTATCGCTTGTGAAGAATTTGAATGGAAACCACGGAGATGCACAGAAGATTGGAACAAGACCCAGTGGCGCCACCTTCAGGTGGATCTTGCTGAAACGCAATAAAAACCCATGTCTGGTCACACGGAGTGTATATGCTAAATTTCGAGGGAATCCGACAAAGCTTTTGGAAGTTATCGCCTGTGAAAAATTTGAACAGACATCCACAGACACAAAGAGAGCAAGACCCATTTTAACTGGAATGGACACGAAGAAGCGAAACTCAGTGGCGCCACCTTCAGGCAAATGATACTGAAATCCAGTACGCAACCGCGTCTTCTCACAGGGAATGCGTATGCCGAATTTTGGAAGAATCCAAGAAAGCGTTTGGAAGTTATCGCTTGTAACTGACATCCACGGACACAAAGAAGCAAGATCCATCTTGACCCAGTGGCGCCACCTTCAGGCAGATGTTGCTGAAATGCGATACCGACTTGCGTCTTGTCGCAAGGAATGCGTATGCCGAATTTCGGAAGAATCCAATAAAGCGTTAGGAAGTAATCATTCGAACAGACATGCACGGACATCCACGGACATGCACGGACACATAGAAGCAAGAACCATTTTAAAGTCCCCCGGCCGCGTTGCGGCGGGGGACAATAATCGGATCAATCTATTTCTTTAATCCTGGTTACTCTTTAGCATAATAGTTACTATTTTGGAGATGAATATCTTATTGAAGCCAACTAGGTTACCATGGTAACCCTTTGCTATGGGTTGTAATCCTTGAATTTCCTAAGAGAGTGGATTTTGAAACTGTTCACTTTGGTTTTTTTTGTGAGATTGTTTTCTGAATTCTTGAATTTGGAGAACACATATTAACCGTTATGTAGTCCATTTGAGTCATATGTAAGTATCATGGCAGGGCATATTTCTATTGTCTTGCTGGTACCAGTCCGACAAATTTGTTCCTGAATCTGAATAGACCCTTCAGTGAAGGGGAGGAAGAGTTACTGCGATAAGCGAACAGAGCGATCGGCACAGGAAATTGAATTTTGAAAACTTTTATCGTAATTCAGCATAGATCGCAGGGATCTCGAACCAAGGAGACTCTCCAAATATCACGCGCTAGGAAAGGTTCTGATGACATACGTGAACAGAAAGCTATACGTAGATATGTGTATTTGGCCTTGGAGGCATATCGGCACGTTTTCGCTGTCCTACAGTTTTCTGTTCAATTCAGAACCTGCATATTTTTGTGCGTGTTAGTACCATAGCCTGCTATCGGACGCTATGCGATTGAGGTGCGGGTTGCACATAGTCGACATCAAAAGTAAAAGAACACAGTTGTCTGCAACGGATAGCAATAAAACAAAAATCCATTTGCAAAATTTTTCTGTTAATACTTGAATCCGGTTTGACAAACAGAGGACAAACCTCTTTAACGACGAACGTCTAAGGTACTAGTCTTATATGGTCTCCAGTTGCTTTGAAGACACACGCGCTGAATGTAAATGTTTGTTCTTTTATTACTTTGATATTTTATCACCAGTCATTTATCAGAAATCTATTCAAGTTGCACCTCACGACTGTGTTTCACAAGCCACGGGAAATGGTTACATCGCTCGTCAGAGCTTTGTCATCTCTGTTGACATTTCACCGTTAAAACAGCAGTAAATCACCGGTAACATTTACATTCTCCTGCGAGTATTACAGAATAACTCGTTTATATGGCATAATACGTGTACGTGATTCGCATTTGACGATATCAACACCTTGATCTATGAATTTTATTCGACATTCGACATCAAGTATTTCATCATTAATGTACATGTACACGATTGACTGAAACACGAATGATGTATAGCATGGATTTGCTTTCTCTTTGACCGTACATGCAATTCTCACGAGTAACACGGGTTTCATTTAATCATTCAGCAGCTATATAGAAAGAAGAATTGTCATAACGATTTATCTGTTCCAAGAAAGCGATAACATGCAATGAGGAGGAGAACATAGATCGGCGTAATTTGACAAGCAGTCATATGACCTCATCTTGGATGCTATAAATGTATTGGTAATGAGTGAGTGAGTAGGATTTAACGTCGTTTTCAACATTTTTCAGTCATATCACGGCGGCGTCTACATGTGCTAGAATACGAGTGTCCACAGTTTCTATTATCCTGGACACTGATCAACCCAGCCAGTATATTTGTAATTCAGTCTGGCTTTTAATGTAGATAATAATGTTGACATCTATAATATGTGATCTGCAGTACACAGATAGCAAAGGGTTGTGCCAGCAAATCTTAGTTTGCAATATGGTTCTGCGAAATGCACCGAAGTTATCCGAGTAACATTGCAATGTGCCAAACTTTGATGAAACGGGGGTAGTATATATACTGTCATCCATTTAGCTTGTGTATCTGTGTTCTTCTGATGCAGTTCCACCTCCACCTCTTCCATTTAAGACAATTCTCACGGCTGACAGATACATAAATAATTTTCTCTTTTACCAGAACATCGCGATTGTAGTTCTTTCGTAGGACAAGCTCTCTGTTCTGCTAAATGGTTATCTCAAGAAAAACGCGGTAATCGTTCTATTGCTCTCACAAATTCCTACGTCGAATGAGATTGAGATTTTACAAACACAACTGATATTAAGAAAACCAGGCAGTGTAAACGTATATCTATGACGTCGATGAGAAAAATATCGGCACGATGTGGTTGATGACGCTGATAAACGGTGATTTACTCATCCCATTACAAAACAAATTGGGAACTGAAGTAGAGAGTATACTGCTGATACACACGAATTTCAGTTAAATATTAATTCGTTCGGTATCGCTTAATCAGCCGAGGTTCATCGCGATGTCGTTGTCCATAAGGAGCAACATTGCAGTGTTCTTGTGTACAGATATTTCTCTATAGGCCTAAATTATATGCTTCAAATCGGACAAGTGATTCTCCAGTTCTAATTCGCAAGAAATCTACATGCCATATGCAAGGTCTCGGTATGGTATGATAAGTATATATATATGCTATAGTCAGAAAGAGATTGTCGACCTTGAAACTGTAATCAGCTCTCTTGTCGTATGGACGAAAGCTCGTTTCTCTGTTGTAAATAAACAGATCGATATATAGTGATCCATCCAACGATTCATTACCTTTTTTCGAATGCAGTGACATAGATTATATACAGGTATTATTCACGTCTTCTTAAATATAGCGATTATCCAGTGCTACTGTGAGTCCTCTACAGAACGCCCACGCTTAGTTCATAATTCATACAAACATATTGTGAAATACTGACTTATAGATTGCTAAAATCTTGTTTATGACTTGAATAATAAGAAGTGAAGATCCCGGACACGTTGACAGATAATAAAGGATTCTCTCGAACTTTGTAGCCGCACCTATGGTGAATGTATTGGTACTAACGATTAATATAGAGGGTTGTGATATAGATGGACTGTTGCATTATATCTACTATTTAGATCTATTATTTTTGTGAAACAGGTCATATTGTGTTTATCATCCAGTGCTACTAGCGACTGCTTTCGACCAAATGAAAGTTATAACCCACACTCACACGTAATCTTTGAAATTGCAGCCAAGCTGTCTTCATTTTTGCATAAGCTATCAAAGGCTTCAACAGAATCTAAATATCTATAGCGTCATGTGTGCTGTTGAAGGTAAAACCAAACCGCTTTCATTGGTCATTTGAAACGGAGCTAGTTCACAGTTTCGCATAAAGAAAATAACGCGAATTTTTCTATAGTATATCAATAGACCAGATTTCTGTAAAAGCGGAATTCGAAGGTCTGACTAAATCGCACACAATAAACGTCGCTATGCCTGCACGCCATTTTTCATTCCCGCATTAAAACGTTAGCGACCTTTTTACGTGATATTACGATAGATTGGAAATAATGTTTATCAGAAAACGATAACTGCAGTGTTTTTGTTTTTTGTTTTTTGTTTCAAAATTCTCAAAGTATAAGATTTGTTTGTTGGCAGGAAGGGGAATAAGTCATCGACCAGTTGCTTCCATAATTGATCGAACAATATTTCAGCCAATGAAATTCGATGGGCCATACCTTTAAAGACGGCATGCACTAAATATTCAAATAGTGTTTCCAACTCAGGTCCATATATGACGGAAAAGCTGGATGCTCTCCGGGGAATTCTTCAAAGCTTTTGGGAAGACATTCCAGCTCATACAATCCGTCTTACAGTTGAGTCAATAACACATTATTTATTTTTCATTGGTTCGTGTAAGCTGTGATTCTCTAGAGAATACAGGTATGTGCTAATTACATCCCTGAAGAGTTTCATTCTCGCTGTTCAGTTCAGGGCTTCTTTTCAGAATTCTGAGTCTTTGTTCTGAATGGGACTCCCCTGCATTAGGCGAACAGAGCGATATGCACAGAAAATAGATTTTTTTAAAGACCTTTTCACGTGAAAAACAATCTAAACGTACATATGCATAGTTGTGATGACTTGGACGTATATATCTGCAAGTTTTCGTCGTCTATCTTGCATTCATACTCTATTGTTAGACAGACCACGGTGACTACGTGTTCGAGAAATTGAGATCTTTTGATATGATATCCTCGATGTGCATATGTTGGCGAATTACTACATAACCTGTTATCGGACGTTATGACGAAAATGGAATAGGTCTTTGGATTATGGACGCGGATATTCTCTAATGGACGACGGCTGGATTATGAATGACGGACTAGACGCTTGTAATTAAGGCACCGGCTAGACATATTGTCGTCAGTTAAAAGGAAAACACATTGAAAGGGGTATTAGTCTTACAGCGTATGATGCCTAGTTGCTTAGAAGAGACCCACGCTCAATGTAAACGTTTGTTTGACATGCTCGTTTATTTCTTCCATATTTTATCACCAGTCATTTATTGGAAACCTATTCAAATTGCACCTGGCGACCGCGTACCGGGGAATGGCTACATCACTCGTCAGCTCTTTGCCAGCTCGATCTATGGAGATTTCAGCCTTACAAGAGCAGTAAATCAACGGTAACGTTTACCTCCTTGCATTGCAGAGAATGTTAAGAATAACTTATTTAAAGGTGCCCCTGTTTCACCTTGATCTGTGACTTCTCGACGACATTGCTGTGTGTTTATTTGGTGCTGTGCATGGGAGATAATGATTTGATTATATGAACTGTATGATGTCTCACCGGCAACATTGGAAAATATTTACTGCTTCTCTGCTGGTCTAAAACTGGCTTGTATTCATTTAAAGTTTTATTTTACCTACTTGAATCTTGGTGCCAAATGAGTTTCATCCATTATGAGTTAATTATTTGAGCTGATTTGTCATCACAGCTAACGAGCTAGCATGTCTAATTCCGCTAAGGCCGGTACTAGGGACTGTGTGATTCCTTCTTAGTCCCCACATGAACATCTGCATCCTACGTCTTAAAATCCTCCGTATTATAGTCTGAACGTGAGATGCCGGGGGAGGCTTTACTGTGGAGTCATAATATTGCTTTTTAGTCGCCAGAGGTCGTAATCATCTCATCAATTCAGAAAGTTTCTGATATTTGATAGAAAGGATTTGATATTTTTGAAACATCATGATGTCTTGCCGGCATCATTGAAAACTGTTGACCGCTTCTCTCTTGCAGGAAACTAGCCTATGTTTATGTATACTATGATTGTCTTTTTGAATTTGATGCTAATGCTGTTATATGGAATATGGAATAGGTTTTTGGATTATGGACGCGGGTATTCTTTAATGGACGGTTGAATTATGAATGACGGACCAGCCGGTTGTAATCTCGACTAATCACGCAGACATTATTCAGCAACGTCTGCCTACTGAATGTATCGGATCCATCTGTTGGGTTAATTCTAGTACTTGCTGATCTGTGATACTTTACACGTCTTACTGTGCGAAAAGTATGTTCTGGTGTGGCCATAACGTTATCGAACGCTGGATCGTGAGCTATTGCACATGACTGTTGGATTTCTGTGGTGAGAGCAACCAGAGCCTCGCGAGCCTCGCTATATTTTTACCGTTTCCGTCTTCGCGGAGTTAGGCAGAGTTTTCATTATGCGCGTTCATCTCTTCCTGACCAAGTATATGAATGCTGAACAATGGGCGTGCTGGGCTGGTAGATACCAAGTATATCAATGCTGAACAATGGGCGTGCTGGGCTGGTAGATACCAAGTATATCAATGCTGAACAATGGGCGTGCTGGGCTGGTAGATACCAAGTATATCAATGGTGAACAATGGGCGTGCTGGGCTGGTAGATACCAAGTATATCAATGGTGAACAATGGGCGTGCTGGGCTGGTAGATACCAAGTATATCAATGGTGAACAATGGGCGTGCTGGGCTGGTAGATACCAAGTATTTCAATGGTGAACAATGGGCGTGTTGGGCTGGTAGATATCAAGTATATCAATGCTGAACAATGGGCGTGCTGGGCTGGTAGATACCAAGTATATCAATGCTGAACAATGGGCGTGCTGGGCTGGTAGATACCAAGTATATCAATGCTGAACAATGGGCGTGCTGGGCTGGTAGATAGGCTGATGTTTCATGATAGAAAATACCATATTAGTATATCATAGTAATTTAAATTAGTCATATTGTACATGGAAGAGTATTAGCTCTGGTAGGCGAGAATGAAGACAATATAGACACGATCATATATGGTTGGGAGGCCACATAGGAGAAATACAACTAAATCAAATGTTAGGTAATCAGCTCTAACAATCAAGTGATCCTGTTGCCGTTCTATCATTAATGTACATGTGCACGATCGACTCAAACATGAATGATGTATAGCCTGGATGTACTGTCTCTTTGACCGTACATGCAATTCTCAGGAGTATCTAGGGTATAATGTATCATTTAATCATTCAACTTCAAAAATGACACCGGTAACTATGGATAGAAAAAAGAGGTGTCCTATAGATTGATTTGTGTAGAGCCATGTAAGAGATAACCGGAAATGATGGTAGAAACATAGAACGGGTTTTGTTGACAATCAGTCATATGACTCCATCTTGCATGTTATGGTGTATTTGTATTTCAGCCAAGATTGTTTGTTGATATTCATGGACACCCTCATTGTGCCTTTTGCAATGCCGCTCTTAGAAAATAGGTTGTGTCATTAATTCGCAATTTACAAAATGTTTGAATGGCGCATCGATTCCTTCACGGTGCTGCGGAGTTATCATAATAACATTGCAATGTGCCTGGAGTTTGATGTAACGTGCGTAGTATATAAAGTGTCATCTAATCAGCCTGTGTATCTGTGTTTTTCTGATGCAGTTATACTCCTCTTCCATCAAGACAATTCTCACGGCTGACAAAGCCATACATAATGTTCTATTTTACCAGAATAGCGAGCTGCTAGTTTTGCAGCACAGATATGATAAGCTCTGTTCTGCAAAATGGTTATCTCAAGAATAAATAATGGGATATATGCGTTTATCGTTTTAGTACTGTGTGTCAGTAAATCGGCTCCATACGTCGAGCCACAGAGTGAGAGAGGTTTTACAAACATCGATATTTTAAGTATAATAAATATATCTCATAGGACATAGAGACATAGGCATGTTTTGATTTATGAAGCTGGTGTCATCACTTCACAAATTGGTGAAGACCGTTTAGTATACTGATATATATCCACCTTTCATTGTTTTCATTGAACACTTTGCTCTGTTCTTTTGTCCAGATATTTCTATTTGACTTGTATGCCTTAACGGATAAAGAAATACTTTTCCATGTTTTTTTCTTCCAACAACCCATGGAGTAAATAATGCATTTTGATATTTTGAAACAATAATTCGAAGGCCTGATGCCTGTTAGAGATGCTGGAACGTTAAAATGGGCAAAGTGAAACGTCAGCCCTACAGGGAATGCTGCTCAGCAGGAATTGTATACGCCACATGAATAGTATGTGTGTATCCTTGCGGTATGGACGAAATTTGGTGTCGCGGTTAATGAAACAGATCCAGATAGAGTTCCATCTTAACTTCCTTGTTCATGTAAAATACGTCATAGTGTCTTTTGATTTAGTTATTACTGGTGACTGCTTTAGACTAATTGAATTGAATTGAAATTTATTCACCAAATAATGAAGGTGTACACCAATGACTATCAGTAACAATAAGAAGAAAATAAAGAAAGAAAAAGATTAAACACTGGTACTATTAGCCGTATGAGCAGAATTGGCGGGAATAAAACCCATAAGGGCTTGTTCTATCCCAAAATAGGACTAAATATGGCAAGATACACCAAAACATTTTCATAAAATGAAATATAAGCAAGGCATTATGTCAGTTATATACGAGTATCCATGCAACTATGTAATACATGTCAGTTATCGATAAGGTATGTCTTGAGTTTTGACTTAAAGAGAGAAATAGAATTGATGCTTTTAAATGAAGGAGGTAGTATGTTCCACTCACGAGGTCCTTTTATTTTGAGGGTATAAAATGATAGATTTGATCGATAGATCGGGCGATATAGATTTAAAAGTTGTCCCCTAGTTCGGTAAATATGTACATCGGATTGCTTAATGGAGTAGAAACGGAATTTTGATGGTAGCAGGTCTGGGTGGTGAAAAAATTTATGAGCCATCAGAAGGCAAGAGTATAAGTTTAGTTTACATAGTTGTAGAATTTTTAATTCTGTAAATAACGGTGTAGTATGGTCTAGTTTTTTTGATAAGGTTATTACTCTCAGGGCGCGTTTCTGCAACAAGACAAGGGGATTCAAATGTGTAGCATAGGTATTTCCCCATAGAACATTGCAATAAGATAGATATAGGAATATCATCGAATAATACAATGTATACAGTGTTTTCTTATTTATCGAGTTTTTTATATGATTTATGACACCTATGTTTCTCGATACCTTGTTGCATATGTAGTTTATGTGGGATTTCCAATTTAGCTGGTCATTAATGTAAATACCTAAAAATTTAAATTGATGAACGAGTTCAATTTCTGTTCCAGAGATACATAATCCAGGTATATTAGTCGTTGGTCGGTAAACATGGGGTTTTATTAACATGTATTTGGTTTTTTTTAATATTCAATGACAGGCG
>JAVTVY010035733.1:0-14883 GCA_036873755.1 Hanleya hanleyi | reverse complement strand
CGCGGTGTAAAGGTTTCCACCGGTGGAAACCTTTGCGCGCCGGGCTCAAAGGTCAGTTCCGGTCACGTGAACGGAAGCGGAAGTGACCTCACACTTGGTCAAAGGTCAATAAGGCCAGTGTCCCGTTAAATCGAGCCTTATTGACCTTTGACCTCAGAAATTTGCATATGACGTCACTTCCGGTTTGGGTGAATGAGGCGTGACCTTTGGAAATGTCCAGACTTGTTTGTGTTTGTCTGGGGTTTTTCCCCACAATGGCGGCTAATGGCGGCTAATCTGCGGACCGCGTCGAAAGACTACCGTAGGGACCCCAAGTCCCCGAGATATGGAAAAATCCGGTGCTTATCGATTGGCTGATTGTTCGACCGCTGATTGGTTCTTTTTCTCGACCGCTGATTTGTCCAAATGGAACTGCCCATCCTTCCCAGGTTAATCTAGAATCCTACCAAGCTCGTAATCACCGCCACATCACGCATACACACCTACACGCATACACACACGCACGCACATACACACAGACGCATACACGCAATCGCGTACACACACAAACATACACATACACATACACACGCACGCATACACACACGCATACACACTCTCGCAAGCACACACAGACGCATACACACACACATGCATACACACACGCACTCACACACATACACCCACATACACACAGATACATACACACAGACGCATACACATACACGCATACACGCACACGCGTCCACACACACACACACACACACACACACACACACACGCAAGCCCACACACACACACACGCGTACACACGCAAGCACACACACACACACACACGCACACAGACGTATACACACAGACACATACACCCACATACACACAGATACATACACACAGACGCATACACACATACACACGTACACACACACACACGCACACACAGATGCATACACAGTGACGCACACATGCATACGCACAATATGACTGACCATTCACATGCAGGCCATGAGAGCTTCTGACCTGGGCCTGATATAAGGCCGGGATGGTGGAACATTCGTGAACATCCTAGGGTACATGGTGCACCACAGAAGCGTGCACCTGTTTGACGTCCGCGCCTACATACGGGTTCTTGTCGCTGACGTCCGCGCCTACATCCGAGTTCTTGTCGCTGACGTCCAAGTTGAACTGATTGTGCTAAAAATAGATCAACAGCTAGCTTGCTATAAAAAGGAAACGGCCTGGCCGTTTCATCAGACACTCTGTCAACCACCAAGGTGTTCACTTGTACTACGTGCTCGAAATCATTCACTCGCCGGCACGACTTGCGCCGCCATGAGGCTACCAAGCACGATGGAACCGCCCGGTATAGCTGTACGATATTTAGGCCTACACTGTCGTTTCAGCGCCCTGATGATTTACAGCGCCATGCACGTTCAATTCATGGGCCACCCAAGCGTCCATGCGAAGAATGTGGTCAACTCTTCAAACGACCCAGTCAGTTAAAACGGCATGAGCATTTGATTCATGGTCCGTCACCACGGTATGAGGGACAACTTCCCACTAAAGAGGCACCCAGGAGGGACAGATCCACTGAAGATGAACCCGGGGAGGAGAATGCCACTGGTGATGCGATCACGAAGAGCCCGCCTATACCCACAGCTCAGAAGAGCCTAGATATCCAGCCGGTCCCTAGCATTACTGTTTCCAGTCATACGCCTGACAACAACGAACATTTTCTAGAAGATGCGGTGGATGTTCCCAGCGATCTCTTACCCGAAGATCATCCAGTGAGTGAGATGTATCGACGCCATTGGTTCATGATCCGACACTGCTTCCATCGTCTTCGCCCTATATTGGAGTTGTACAATTTCCGACTGACCGACCTCGCCCGTCTACGCAGCTACGTGGAAGCCATCTTCAATGACCAACCTACGTCCTTCACATTAAATGTATCATTTGGGTACATCTTATGCCATAAGATGACGCGTGAATTGTGCTATTTCTATTCCAGTGCCATCAACCCAGTGTACGACCATCCTTTCACAATCACCAATCGGGCGTCGCTAGAGACGATGCTGGCCCAACTGGAGAGGGTCACCAATGTTACGTTCTTCGTGGTTAAACTGACCCACCACCCCCATCGGCTGAAAGTATTCACCCATGCACTGATAGATACTCAGAATGCGCAAACAACTATCTGAGGATATGTTTCCTCAACGGTATCCTGGCCTGCCCGATGACGATTAGAACAAACGGTTCAGAGCGAACATGACCGAAGATGGAACTTTCTGAAATGGCGACTTCTGATTGGACAAGAGTAGCCGAGAATACATCTAACGGACAGGAACGAATATGACAGATACAAATGATGGCCTCTGATTGGACAAGAATCTTCTTGAATTGTAAATATACCCAACGCGGCTCCCCAGCGTGGGTATGATGTAACATTGGGGAGAATAAACTATATGAAAAAACTTCTTGTTGTTGTTGTTCTCTCATGTGTCATCCTTGTTGTTGTTGTTGCTGTTGTTGTTCTCTCTTCGGTCTATATCATGGCGTTATGTTAGAGTGTTAAGGTGTAGCGACGCGCGTTGACGGGCGTCACTGCATTTCGAAGAATTAGTGACAATTCCATGGAATATCAGAGCTTCTGAGCTATTTCACCAGGGCGTTGAAGCATTAAGAGTGGCGTTGGTGGGCGTTGCTACAAGATGACACCTCACACGACGCATTCGCACCGCGGATGGTCCATGTCTACACCAAGTAACATCCTTCACTGCTAACAAATGCCCACTTTCGCTACTACTCGTACTGATGATGTCACCAATGACGTCACAGATGCTGTGGATATCCCTCAAATTGGGGTCTACACCCCGAGAGCTACAACATGACACCTCCCATGACGCATTCGGACCAAGGATGGTCCATCTCTACACCAAATACCATCCTTCACTGCCCCAAAATGCTCACTTTCGCTACTACTCGTACTGATGACGTCACAGATGCTGGGACAGCCCCCTGGGGGTAGAGTGTGCTAAAAATAGATCACCAGCTAGCGTGCTATAAAAGGGAAGCGGCCTGGCCGTTTCATCAGACACTCTGTCAACCACCAAGATGTTCACTTGCACAACTTGCCAGGAGAAGTTTACTCGTCTAGATAATTTACGACGCCACGAGACCTCCACCCACAACGATGGACTGTATACTTGTATAACCTGCGCACGGTCATTTAATCGGGAAGATGCTTTACTGCGCCACGAACGTTCAATTCATGGGCCACCCAAGCGTCCATGCGAAGATTGTGGTCAACTCTTCAAACGGCGCAGTCAGTTGCTGCGACACCAACGGTTGATTCATGCCCCGGTACAGAGTCATACGCCTGACAACATCGAACATTTTCTGGGCGATTCCACCAAGATGTTCACTTGCACAACTTGTCAGAGGCAGTTTACTCGTCTAGATAACTTACGACGCCACGAGGCCTCCACCCACAACGATGCACGGTATACTTGTATAACCTGCGCAGGGTCATTTAATCGGGAGGATCAGTTACTGCGCCACGAACGTTCAATTCATGGGCGACGCAAGCGTCCATGCGAGGATTGTGGTCAACTCTTCAAACGACGCAGTCAGTTAAAAAGGCATCAGCGTTTGATTCATGGTCCGTCTCTACGGTTTGAGCGACAACTTCCTACTGAAGAGGAGCCGCGGAAGGTCAGACCCAGTGAAGATAAGCCCGGGGAGACGAACGCCACTGGTGATGCGATGAAGGAGAGCCCGCCTATACCCACAGTTCAGAAGAGCCTTGTTATCCAGCCGGACCCCAGCGTTACGGTTTCGAGTCATACGTCTGACAACATCGAACATTTTCTGAGCGATCTCTTACAGGACAACCATCCAGTGAGTGACATCGATCGGCGCCATTGGTGCATGACACGGCACTGTTTCCACCCTCATGGCCCTATTCAAGATATTTACAATTTTCCACTGACCAACCGCACCCGTCTACGCAGCTACGTGGAAGCCATCTTCAAAGATCAAACTACGGCCTTCAAATTGAATGTCGCTTTCGGGTACATCTTACGTCACAAAAAGACGGACCAGTTACGGTATTATTATCCCGGCAATAATATCTATGTGTCTGACCAGCCGTTCACCATCATTAACCGGAGGTCACTAGAGACGATGCTGGAGATATTGGACACCGTGGATGCCTTGAGATGGGCACATCGTCAACGCCCCAACATACAATGGGTGGTAGAGAGGGTAACCAATATCACGTTTTTCCTGACCAAGCTGACCGACCACTGCCATCGGTTGAATGCGTCACCCGCGCACTGATGAATACCATAACATGCCGCACATACTCTCTATGTCTACATGCTGATCGTTGAATTGAGCTCAGTAAACCCTTGTACCTAATGTGACGGTGCGTTAAATAATAAAACATGGTGTTTGATATTTCAATTTGTTTTGCTGTGAACATACTAAACATACCCAGGGCGGCTCCCCCAGCCTGGGTATGATGTAACATTGGGGATAATAAACTATATAAACATTACTGAACTTGTTGTTATACACGACAACCGCTATCCGATTGTATAATACAGAATATATAATTAGTGTAGCCCCCTCACCTAGGCTTCACATGGATACCTCACTCGACTCAATAGGCCCATGAGGGGCTCGGCTAGACCCCAAAAACGTCTATTTCGATACTACAGCCAGGCTGCGCATGCGCAGAATGACGATATTTCAACCCCACACCCACGGCATCAGAGGCGCCCTCACATAGGCTTCACATGGATACCTCACAAGACCCATTCGAACCGTGAATAGCCCATCTCTAACCCAAACATACCCAAAAATGTGTGCTTTCTATACTACGGGCCAGGCTGCGCATGCGCAGACTATTGAACACGGACGAACCATTAGTGTAGTCAAGTGCTCCTCCACGAGAGCTTCAAAATAAGACCTCACTCGACCCCATTGGACCACCAGGGACTCACCTAGACACCAACATGTCCACCCCGTATGGCCCTATACACCCATAGCCATGCAGTATAGGCCTATGGGCCTACCCAGGCTTTTTTTCAAAAATTTCATCGTTTTGCTCCGGGACACTTCCTATCGTGTTCTAAATGACGAGACGTGAAACACAAATCCAAACAACCCTACCGCAAATGTATAGAAGTAGGTTTCCCAGGGGGACAAACATTGATCCTATACCCCCAGTATGGGACTATATGGGTCTATATGGGTCTCGGTGACTTTTTCAAAAATTTCACCGATTCGCTCCGGGACACTTCCTATCATGTTCTAAATGACGAGACTAAGAAAACGAGACCCCACAACCCTACCGCAAATGTATAGAAGTACATTTCCCAGCGGGACAAACATCGGTCCTATACCCCCAGTATGGGACTATATGGGGCTATATCGTACTTTTCCAAAAATTTCACCGTTTCGCTCCGGGACACTTCCTATCATGTTCTAAATGACGAGACTAAGAAAACGAGACTCCACAACCTATACCGCAAATGTCGAGAAGTAGGTTTCCCAGGATGGTCCTATACCCCCCATACCCCATATAGGCATTTTCCCGTAATTTAAAATAAAGTCCGTGTTCCGTATTTTTTCAGGAAAAATTTTACATGCACCCACCCATGCTTGAAATATGCTTCACTTTGATACCTCATACAACTCCATCGGCCCATTAGGGGGCTCCCCTAGCTCCAAAACGTCTAGTGGGACCCATACAGGGTCCAGTTTTCGACACTAGGTGACCACATCCCGACGAAATGGCCAGTTTTCGACACCGGATGTGCCGCCATCTTGAATATGCGTGCCGTCATCTTGGACATGGCCCATAATGCACCGGGTCAAAATACTCGCTTCTGATTGGCTGAGAGCTCTGTGACGGATTTGAAATACTCGCTTCTGATTGGACGAGAGCTCCGTATTGCGTCTGCGCATGCGCAGAATGATATTCCTACCGCACACCCAACCCATCAGATGACCCTTCACGAATGCTTCACATGGATACCTCACTGACCCCATTGGTCCACTAGAGGCTCCCCTAGCTCCAAAATGTCTATTTCCATACCCTTGGCCACCGCGCATGCGCAGAATGCCGATATTTCAACCCCACACCCAGCCCATTAGATGCCCCCTCACGAATGCTTCACTTTGATACCTCACTCGACCCCATCGGACCATTAGGGGCTCCCCTAGCTCCCAACACGTCTATTTTCATACCCTTGGGCCACCGCGCATGCGCAGAATGCCGATAGTTCAACCCCACACCCAGCCCATTAGATGCCCCTTCACGAATGCTTCACTTTGATACCTCACTCGACCCCATCGGACAATTTTATCTAGGGACTACTTTTTCTCCGCGGAAGCTTTTTCCCCGAGACCGAATCACCGCCAAAACCGCTGCCAGACCGCATCACCGCGGAGGAATACATTCTGAATACATTCCCTCCAATAATTGGAACTCTCCTGTGCTGGAGGTAGCTTTTGGTGATTCTGCCGGAACTATAGTACACTTGACCTCTCCTCCTCAAATCCTCCACAAATGACCTCTACATCCGGGTGAAAGGAGGCTTTAAACATTCTATATATACTACTTACATATATCTGCCTAAAACCTGGCAACCATCAACAACAAAGCTAGATGTTATGGCAGTAAAATAGTTCTCCAAAATAATCCTACTCTCAGGCCAATTAATCTCAGTCATTAATCCCATAGCTGCCCTCTATAATCCAGTGTGGGTGTATTGAGTAAGCAACCTGTTTACTTGCTTGAGAGAGATACCAGATAACATACCGATCACAAGTGCAAACTAGCATTATCAGACAAGGTACATAGAAACATGTCCTTGTACTGACCATTCCTACCTATCCCTGTTCACAATTATGTAACCTGTCAATTTTCCCATGTTACATAGAGAAAGCACAGTCGCCCGAACGCGCACTTGAAACAGGCCATGTTAAAACAACCAAGGCTGTAGCGCCCTCCCAATACAGTACACTGCTGTCCTGTATTAACTAATTGGTGTTCTCTAAGACCGGATTGCTGCTCTTCAGCACGAAACAGGCGCTATAATGCATTACAATGCCGTTTTACCATGCTGAATTGATGCCCTGTAACGCCAGTGTTGCTCCGTAACACTACATTGAGGTTCACTACACTGTTGGGGTTGTGTGTCATCACCGGAAGTGACGTCATCACACGTCTGTGTGTGCACCTGGTGGTACCGCCTGTACCCTGGTGACGCCTCGCATGCATGTGCGCTCACCTATGTACATCTTTGAAAGTGACGTCATAGCCGGAAGTGCCATCATGCGCACGCCCTTGGGGGTGCACCCTAGGGTTGGAGTCTGACCTCGGACCTCCTGGTGCTCAGCTCAGAAGTGACGTCATCGTATGCATGTGCACCACAGGTTCGAGGTATTAAAAATGAAGGATGGTAGATTTATTGCAACCCTGTGAAGGCTGCGATTCGCAAAAGTTGAGAAATGAACGATGAAGTTTGAATCATCAAAGTGCCCATTTTCTGATACTGTCACTTGTTAAAACTGTCCGGGACGGTGCAATTGTCCCCCCCCCCCACAAACCCCCTCAAATTATACTTACGTAGGTTGTGATTCAATACAAGCTAATTGCAGTTTTACTACTCCAGCATCAGCTGAATTTAAAGCCCTGTTATCAAACATGATCTTCCCATCAGTTTAGTTCAAACGGTCAGTGCTCTGCTTTAAGGGAATAGAATAGAATTTATTTGATGATTACAAGCGCCCATATAAGGCATCTTCGGAGAATCACAATTGATTTGACGAATAATTAATCGGACACTGACTAAGTTAATCATTGCATTTGTGGACCGCCCGGCAATAGCGGTCTTAATGAGCATATAGAAGCATAATACTTCAGTTACAGGTCAAATCTCGCTGCAGTTCTGGTCTGAAAGGCAAGTTCAATGAAACCAGCATATAATTTTTTAATATATAACTACAGTGAAACCTGGATACACCGACCTTGCACGGGACCGAAGAAATATGTCGGTTTTGACAGTGTGTCGGTTTTCTCAGGGTTGATGATTTTGGCGTCTGGCTGAGAGACGACAACAACAACAACGCTGAAGGAAGGAAGTAGGCTAATACGAGGACTGTGCTACAATACTTTTTATTCGACACACAAAATAAATAAATTATATGCAATACTATAAATGATGTTGATCGTTTATATTTACAATGCACATTTATGATGAAAATATATACAAGATGTTATGAAGGAAAGTGTATAAGATGACGCAACTGCGGTACAATGTAGGTCACGTAAGGTGTCGGGTCTATAGCACTCAAATCAGCACAATGCGAAATATATAAATACGCCAATATAATAATATAATGAACTTAAATATTTGAATACGTGTAATAATTGTCAGTTGTAGCACTTTAATATTTAGCGAAAAACCTATCGAGCGTGGATTGCTCTTTCCTGCTCTGCTCCTTCACGATCATATCCTCTGTTGTGCTCGTCATGGCCTGGATTTGCGGATTGCGGATTGGATTTACACCACTTGTACTCTCCCCTTTTCTTCCGAGTGTCTTGTCCGGCATTGCACGGAAAAACAAACCAGTCTCGTCACAGTTAAATATGTCTGACGGGGAATAACCGGCCACGAGGGAGTCTGGGTTTTCACCAGTGTTATTGCAGGTGTGGCCCCCTAGGACCAGTATTTATTATACTATAGTGAGTTAACGGAAGAAAGACAAAGACAAACACCTCGTGTAATTGACTGTTACATGTTTGGGTGTGCTGAATGTTCTAAGCGGATTATAGCCGAGTCGATGGCCGACCGGCCTCCTGGTGCGTGAGTTGTCAGTCGGTCGGATAGCATGCAGCGTCGGTGTTTTCAGGGCCAATTAACATTGTTTAGATAGGTTTGCATTTAAAAACACGGTCGGTTCCGAAGGGGACAGGTTCCGGTGTATTCAGGGTCTTGGTATAGGCAATTAACATTGGAGAAAAAGTGGACCGGAGAGTTTGGTCGGTGTTGACAAGGTTCCGGTGTTTCCAGTGGCCGGAGTTCTCAGGTTTCACTGTATCTTTGCATATCATAAACCAAATAAACAATCGTTTGGAGACAGCCGGAATACAGGCGGATATTTTGTAAATACTCATTTCTTCAAATTTTCTCTCTCCTTCGAGTAGAGTGGGCATCGCAATTATCACACTTTCGGTCGTTTGGATTTTGATTGTGTGACGACCACCGGCCCGCAAAACAATATTTTGGAGGGGTGTTGGCGGTGGTATTAGGGTGAAGTGTCGAAATATGGGGTCTCCATATATAACCCCATGCTTTGTGGATGTACATAAGCATGGGGTTATATATAGGGACCTCATATTTCGACACTTCACCCTAATACCACCGCCCACACACCCCAAAACTCTTGTTTTGCGGGCCTGTGGTGACGACCTATTCCAATTTTCAAGTGGTGAGAGCTAACTCTAAGACGCGTTGTTTTTGACAAGATTCATTTAGAATGATTTACGATAGGAATCTCTTCCAAACTTACTCTTGAATTTTCCGTATGTTCGTACAGTTTACCCTCATTCTTAATAACGAATTTATCTACTGAAGTTTCCCAGTGGAATTTATATACTCTCTAAAATAATTAGATTGAAATTCAATCTATCAGATTGAAATTGGTGACCACTCTTTTATCAGATTGTAAAGATTGAAAATGATAAAATGAATCTGTTGTAGACCGAAAATTTAATCGAATAGATTGAAATTTTCAATGCAGAAGATGAAATATTCAGTCGAATAGATTGGTTACTAATTCCAATATGATAGATTGAATTTTCAATCTAATTATTTTAGAGAGTAACATTTGGAGACTTCTACGGATATTAGATATATATACAGGTTTGATGGTTTCCTATTTGATATATTTAAAAATTTAAGTATAAATTCCACGGAAATGAACCACGAGTTTTTGTTTCTTTGTGCAGAGTTTTACTAACGGAAAGAGCTTGAAAAAGTAATGAATATACCGGTAATTCCACAAGCCTTGACCAGAATTTAATAACCTGACAGAAAATATGAACAACAAGAGCCCAAGGGGCTTCAATATACGCCCTTACATCTGGAATTACATTGGCCCAAATTTCAAGGTTGTTTAATAGCCGTGATTCCAGTTGGTAGCTAGCAATCCAGAGAAATATCTACAATTTTGTGCTTCTGGGAATGTAACATATATCACATCTTATATTGAATGATAAACTAAAATGAGCTTAACTCTTGGTAACTAGTTGAAGCAAGGTCAATCCCTCACTGAAATCGACAATAGTCAAACACAAGAAAATAGTGGTTTTCCTGCAAATGGATTTTTTTCAGGCGAGAAAATTTTTCATGAAGGAAGAAGAAAGTGATGAAGCAAACCTTTGTTCTTGAGTTAATAAACAGGTCTAAAGTTCATAAAGGACCCCTCTCCCCGTTAAATTAGTAAATGTATGGTTTTTATTTCACAACAGTTTAAATGTAGCTGTTTCAACATGGGAGACAACTCCACAGGACAAATGCCATATACATGTAGGGGAGAGAACTCTGAATATTCCAACCTAACACATATAGTCAGCTAAACTTGATTCAGTTTTAAGGGACTGTGACCTTGACCTTCGACCTCCAAATATATGGCTCCACTATGCCATGCAAGGGTACCAATCCATACCTTGAAACTTTAGATATATATTGCATGGACAACAAATGTTAATGGATGAATGGACAGAACGCAACATCGCATTATGCGACCTTGTCTTCGATAGGCATATGAAAATGTGGCTTATAATGAATTCTTGATTTTTAGGTCACAGTGACTTTGATCCACATTTTGGTATGTAGCACATCATGTCCCTCTAATATATCTACTGGCAACAAAAGTTATGTTTAATGATTTCCTGATTTTGGGGTCAAAGCGACCTTGACCTAAATTTTGGCACACGACACATCGTCTTCTCTCAATGTATCAATGGACACAAAAAATCATGATTTTTATGAATTTCATGATTTTGGGGGTCACAGTGACCTTGACGTTCGGCCTTCACCTACATTTTGGTACGTGACACGTGTTCCCTAATGTATCTACGGACACAAAAAAGTAATTTTTAAAGATTTCTTAATTTTGGAGTCACAGTGACCTTGACTATTGACCTAAATTTTGGTACATGACAAACCATCTCCCTTTAATTTCTCAATGAACACAAAACATCATGATTTTGGGGTCATAGTGACCTTGACCTTTGACCTTGACGTACATTTTGGTATGTGACACATCGTGTCCCCCTAATGTATCTACTGACACAAAAAATGTTATTTTTAATAATTTCCTGATTTTGGGGTCACAGTGACCTTTGACCTAATTTTTGGTATGCGACATTTCATTTCATTGAATCCACTCAAAAAAATTAGTAATTTTCAATTATTTTTTTATTTTTAGGTCACACTGACCTTAGACCTTGATTCTGGGGTCACAGTGACCTTGACTATTGACCTGGATCTAAATTTTGGTACATGACAGAACGACTCCCCGTAATTTCTCAATGGATTAAAAAATTCATTATTTTTAACAATTTCACGATTTGGGGATCACAGTGACCTTGACCATCGACATTGACCTACACTTTAGTAGGTGACACATCGTATCTCCCTAATGTATTACTGACACAAACAAATGTTATTTTTAATAATTTCCCGATTTTGGGGTCACAGTGATCTTTGACCTTCGACCTTCACCTATTTTTTTGATATGCGACACTTCATTTCATCCTATTGAATCCACTCACAAAAAATTGAAATTTTAGTGATTTCCTGATTTTTCGGTCACACTGACCTTTGACTACATTTGGTATGCAACAAATCGTTCCCCCTAGGGCATCCACTCACCAAAAATAAGAACTGTAGATAGAAAACTGTCCCAGATATAGAGCGGACACGAGGGACGGACAGACGGACGGACGGACGGAAGGACACGCCTTTTGGCGGGCGTATAAAAAGGGAGAAACGACCCAATTCACCAAGGCATGCTAATTTACAAAACGAGAATGAAGCCCAAGAACATACTTACAGAATTTGGCGTTTAACTTTCACAATCGAATTGATTTGTGACCGTGTCAAAACATATATTAACTGCGTTTCCTGAAATGAAATTCGCAGGTCTATTCAGCGCTCCCCATATTTCACACCCATATTGTAATACAGATTTTATATCGTGATCATAAATATGAAAAGACGTATATTTATCTGGTTTCAAGTCACCAAGGGATTTAGCTAAACCATAAAAAGCTTTCAATCCCTTATTACAAAGCTCATTTTTAGCATAAGAAAAAGTATCAGAGGCCGAAAAAATAATACCCAGATTTAAACGTTTTAACAGACTCTAAACTGCACCGTTCAAAGTAACAGTATTCTTAAATGCTCTTCCACTTTTACCGAAGCCAATAATTTTGGACTTGCTTATATTGACGGAAACACATGAGAAATCACAAAACATTTCAAGTTTTGTTAAACATTTTTGCAAACCACTGTCACTAGTGCACAACAGAACTACCGTCATCTGCGTACCACAATCAATTTAACGAAATACTACCAAGAGGCACAGGATCACAACTGCTATCAAACATGGGTGGCAAGTCGTTCATAAAAATATTAAACAGGGTAGGGCTAATTGAATCCACCTGTCTGACACCTCGCTTACCAATACAATCTTCTTATTTTATCACCGATTTTGATGCATAATTCGTTATCCTGATACATGTGCTTGACAAGACTGTAAGAGCGACCACCAAACAATACCTGCTTTACATAGAGGAAAAGAATAGGATGGGCAACCGAGTCAAAAGCTTTTATTGTAAATATATAAAACATGCATATAACCTTCCTTCTTCGTTTTTCGTGTACTGTTGAAAGCGAAGAATAAATATATGATCACAGGTACACGCCTGCTTTTTAAAACCGATTTGTCCTGGGTTGATTGTATGTCGAGATGAAAGAAAGCCGTTTAGACGGTTTTTGAGAATAGAATTAAACAATTAAGCAATGCAACTCATAATAGCGGTTCCTCTGAATTCGATGGCTCTTCTTTTTTGTGAATGGATTTTATATATCATTGTGTCCATGACGTAGGATAGATGCGATAAACATTGGTTGAAGAGTTTCTGAAGACAAGGAATTAAAACAGACTTCCCTCAACGTATCATTTCATTTAGAACCTGGTCCAGGCCTGCAGAATTTTTTAACTTAGATCATCAATGGCAATTAAAATTTCATTACAAGATATTCCATGATTCAATTCACAAGGCGGAGCTATATTTTCTGTCAATTGAAGGCACTTTTCGGCGAAATTGAGTTGATCTTTATGCTGGGCCGGTTCGGAATATAGATCGGAACTAGAGGTTCCGCTTTGACCCTTGGGTTGCCGCTCCTGCATGAAGCCTATGCTGGTTGTTTTTTTAAGCAAAAACATACGTCTCCCCCAACCTTGCCTTGAGTGGGCTCATTATTTAAGGGAAAGTGCTATAAAATGAATGTAGCAATAATTAAGTATCCTAAACAAAGCTGCGCATCTAAAAATATTAATTGCGAAGAGGCGATTTTCATTGTTGCAGTAGCCCAGTGAGGAGTCGGGATTTATAAAGCAATGAGTGGATTGCCGACACCTACAGCATCCAACCAATGTGAAATACATGTAATTGTGAAGCATCAATTATTTCAAAATTGATCACAACATAGAAAAGATGCAAAACATAGAAGAGGCACACCTATAATATACATGCTTTACTGTATAGAAGTTTCATATGCATCTGCCTTCAGTAGTTTCCAAGATATGGAGCGAACAAAAATTGAACACAGACAGACAAGCACATTTTGCATGAATCCACACAAGCACTAGCACACACCAAAGCCTAATTAGATCACAAGGCCATTTCAATGAAGCTTTCATCCAAGTTTGGTGAAATTTCATCCAAATATCTTGTAGACAAGAGTAGTCCTGTACATACATGTAACAAAGATAGACATCAGAAACAGATGGATGCATGCGCGCACACCAAAACATAATCAGATGTGGAGGCCATTCCAATAAAGATTCCATCCAAGTCTGGTGAAGTTCCATCCAGTAGTTCTCCAGATATCTTACAGAAAATGCCTGTCTATACATGTAGAAGTAGATGGACAGACGGACGGACAACAGACCCGGATGAACGCATGCATGCATACTAAAACTTAATGAAAGATGAGGACCTATTGCAATGAAGCTTCCATCCAAGTTTGGCGAAATTCCGTCAGGTAGTTCTCCAGATATCTTGCTGACAAGGCCTGTATATACATGTACAAGTAGATGGACAGACAGACACGAATGAATGCTCGCGCACACACGAACACTTAATCAGATGAGGGGGCTATCCCAATGAAGCTTCCATCCTAGTTTGGTGAAATTTCGTCAAGTAGTTCTCCAGATATCTTGAAGACAAGGTCTTTCTGCATATACATGTACAATTAGATGGACGGACGGATGGACAATGGACACGGATGAAGGCACACACACACACGAAAACCTAATCAAATGAGGGGGCTATCCCAATGAACCTTCTATTCAAGTTTGGTGAAATTCCGTCCAGTAGTTCAAGATATCTTGCAGACAAGGCCTGTATATACATGTACAATTAGATGGACGGACGGACGGACAATGGACACGGATGAATGCAAACACACACCAAAACCTATTCAAATGAGGGGGCTATCCCAATGAACCATCCATCCAAGTTTGGTAAAATTCAGTCCAGTAGTTCTTCAGATATCTTGCAGACAGTGACTGTATATACATATACATGTA
>JAVTVY010035732.1:0-147727 GCA_036873755.1 Hanleya hanleyi | reverse complement strand
AAACTTGATTTACAGCATCGATGTATGAAGAGACTTGCATTAATGAATAACCACATTAGTTTCTCTGAGTGACGGGAAGGATGGGCAACCATCTTTAATTTATATAAAATCATTAATGATCTCTATCTCTGACACTGTTCAAATGCTCAATGTAAAATTTGGTATACATTATCGATGCATCATCTCGGTTACTTCTACACGATGTGCCTAGGATAAAGTACTATACTATACACAATTTTTTGTAATTCAGCATCGCAGAAAACCATCGATTTAGTTTTCATGGTAAAAGGGTTAGGAAAGAACTAAAAATACACTTCAATGCAGAGTGATTTTGATTGACGCCAGAAATCGCTCAGAACGCTTCTTCGGCGATCTAGACCCCAGGAGCATCTGGGGCCTGGGCGGCCCCTGGATCCTCACCTAGAGTGCAATGATAGTGGCCGTACCACTTTGAATTTGCTTCCGACGCCCCCTGTATTAACAGACAGTGTCAACGTACTGTTCCAGCTGTCTCCCGTTCAGTGATTGGTCATTCGACCCCGCCATTTTAAACTAATACGAGCATTTTCATTGGATCACTATTAGATAAGACCCACCCCAATCTTCATACACAACCACGCGATTGTCTCAGTTGACTGATGACATAGCGCGGCCTCGTTTTTGATTTCAAATTCTGCCGTCTAACTGGGGAAATGCTGTTGTTGCTGCATCAGTCGATCATTGGCCCCCTGTAGAAGATACTATAGGCTAATACATGTAAGCTACCATGCCATGAGATGATGCTTGGGATTGCATTTCGCTCACTTGCACCTACAGGTGGCGACAACTGGTGGCAAATTTAAAATTTGGTTTCCGGGCAACAGGTTGATGCCTTCAGCTTCTCGTCAAATTTGGTTTGCAGATAATGCCTTGAGATGTCACTTGGGGATGCTTCTCGGTGCTTCACTGCATGGAAACTATATCACAGAAGCAATCAACTTTCAGTCAATCGTTCTGAGTTGATCTTAAAACTTGGGAAGGCAGAAAGACCCTTCCACATCCAACGCCTATGAAGCAGCAGTTGCCTCCCTCATGTATATCCCCTGAGACCAACAATGCTAAAAAATATTGCTGCCATTTCGGCGGGGGACCTAGCATCCTCTGGCTGCTTGTTGTTTTAGTTATATTAGCATACTGTTACAGCTCATAGACAGTTATCTCATATTGATATATAAGATGCTGTTATCTGCTGAGGCAGCAGGGGGTAGATGGCCAGCCATGTGACACTCTTCATAAGATGGCCACTTAACATGTTGTAGTTTGGCACTGGTGTAACTGTTAAAAGTTTGACACAAAAACTTCTACATGTATGGTGAAGATCTGCAATGTTTTGAGTTTATAGTAAAAATATACTATTTTAGAAGTAGTAATCACTGATGTAGTAGCTTCATCCAATTCTTTCTTGTTGCCACTATTTTCAGTAAATTTGTGTATTTGGGGTAACTTTGACACCACGTTCACCACTGATTCCCACGATGATGTCAAAGTCACCCCGGCTCAACATGTCAAAAGTTACCCCAGCTGGTTTGCTATGACTTTGATGATGCATGTCAATGTTACCCCAGGCCATTCACCATGGGGTAACATTGACACATGTTCTTCTTAAAATTTACATGCAATAAATATCTGTGGTTATCACACTTAATCAGAACAGGTCCAAATGTATCCAGTGTGGATTCTTAATGGTACCCAGTGTTGACATAGTGGGTTCTGGTCTCCAAATCAGCTTGGTGATAAAGTTGTGTCAAAGTTACCACGTTTTACCTTATACTCAATTGCGAGGACACTTATTCCTGCCTGCTTCACATGCTTGCTAGTGTATTTCAAATTACAGTCTCAGTTGACTGATGACATAGCGCGGCCTCGTTTTTGATTTCAAATTCTGCCGTCTAACTGGGGAAATGCTGTTGTTGCTGCATCAGTCGATCATTGGCCCCCTGTAGAAGATACTATAGGCTAATACATGTAAGCTACCATGCCATGAGATGATGCTTGGGATTGCATTTCGCTCACTTGCACCTACAGGTGGCGACAACTGGTGGCAAATTTAAAATTTGGTTTCCGGGCAACAGGTTGATGCCTTCAGCTTCTCGTCAAATTTGGTTTGCAGATAATGCCTTGAGATGTCACTTGGGGATGCTTCTCGGTGCTTCACTGCATGGAAACTATATCACAGAAGCAATCAACTTTCAGTCAATCGTTCTGAGTTGATCTTAAAACTTGGGAAGGCAGAAAGACCCTTCCACATCCAACGCCTATGAAGCAGCAGTTGCCTCCCTCATGTATATCCCCTGAGACCAACAATGCTAAAAAATATTGCTGCCATTTCGGCGGGGGACCTAGCATCCTCTGGCTGCTTGTTGTTTTAGTTATATTAGCATACTGTTACAGCTCATAGACAGTTATCTCATATTGATATATAAGATGCTGTTATCTGCTGAGGCAGCAGGGGGTAGATGGCCAGCCATGTGACACTCTTCATAAGATGGCCACTTAACATGTTGTAGTTGGCACTGGTGTAACTGTTAAAAGTTTGACACAAAAACTTCTACATGTATGGTGAAGATCTGCAATGTTTTGAGTTTATAGTAAAAATATACTATTTTAGAAGTAGTAATCACTGATGTAGTAGCTTCATCCAATTCTTTCTTGTTGCCACTATTTTCAGTAAATTTGTGTATTTGGGGTAACTTTGACACCACGTTCACCACTGATTCCCACGATGATGTCAAAGTCACCCCGGCTCAACATGTCAAAAGTTACCCCAGCTGGTTTGCTATGACTTTGATGATGCATGTCAATGTTACCCCAGGCCATTCACCATGGGGTAACATTGACACATGTTCTTCTTAAAATTTACATGCAATAAATATCTGTGGTTATCACACTTAATCAGAACAGGTCCAAATGTATCCAGTGTGGATTCTTAATGGTACCCAGTGTTGACATAGTGGGTTCTGGTCTCCAAATCAGCTTGGTGATAAAAGTTGTGTCAAAGTTACCACGTTTTACCTTATACTCAATTGCGAGGACACTTATTCCTGCCTGCTTCACATGCTTGCTAGTGTATTTCAAATTACAGACTCGTTTCATGATCATAAATATTACATCCAATTTACGGACATTCTTCAGTTGTAAGGTTGATCCGGGTTCATGTTAGTTTACAGAAAGATGTGATATACATAAAATAAAGACTTGAAGTACGCAAAGCTTACCTCGTGTAATTTGTTATGAGACAGTCGTGCAGATCAGATCAAGATCTGAATTCAGGAAATCTTTTACTGTGTATGACAGCTAAGAGGATTTATTTATCCTTTATTTATCTTCTTGAACTGATGGGTATCTCTGATATTTGTGATCCCACATAGCACACCGAATAATACAGATCTTAGTAAATTAATATCTTATCACAGCTCTCCTGTAGAGACATATGGGGGGGGGGTAATGTCACACTCAAGTTTATTTCACTCATATGGTGACAGCCAGTTTTAATGGTGGAGAAAGCCGGAATTCTCTGAGAGGTGAGCAAGTAACTGGCAAACTTTTAAACATGCACCAGCAGGGCTCCAACCCATGCTGGTTCAGCAGTTGGCTAGCGATCACCAGCGAACCGCCTTGGACCACTCCGAGGTAATCGCCACTCACTAGACATATACATAGACTTATCCTAGACATCAATAATGTATTCTGAAAATGTATAAAAAATATCTTGACAATACATTTTTTATCAATTCCCCAAATATCCCAAAAATTATTTTTTCCTCCAAAAATAGATTAATAATGATTTTTAAAGCATATTATTTATATATAAATAAATGCATAACAAATTATTTTTGAAAGCAGCCTTGTACATATCTTCCTGGTAACTGGTTGATAACAGGTTGGTACTGGTCAGTTACAGCTCAGTACTGAGTGGTCACAGTTCAGTGGTGGATATGCACATATCTTCCTGGTAACTGGTTGGTAACAGGTTGGTACTGATCAGTTACAGCTCAGTACTGAGTGGTTAGAGTTAAGTAGTGGATGTGTGACTGGTTGGTACTGTTCTGTTACAGGTTGGTACCACTAAGTTACAGCCCAGTACTGAGTGGTTACAGTTCAGTACTGGGTGGATAATTGCCATCTGTAACTGATTGGTACTGATCAGTAGCAGCTTGGTACTGTTCTGTTACAGGTTGGTACTGGTCAGCTACAGCTCGGTGCTGAGTGGTTACAGTTCAGTAGTGGATGTGTAACTGTTTGGTACTGTTCTGTCACAGGTTGGTACTACTCCATGTACTCAGTTACAGCTCAGTACTGAATGGCTACAGTTCAGTAGTGGATGTGTAAATATCTTCCTGGTAACTGGTTGGTAACAGGTTGGTACTGGTCAGTTACAGCTCAGTACTGAGTGGTTACAGCTCAGTAGTGGATGTGTAACTGGTTGGTACTGTTCTGTCACTGGTTGGTACCACTCAGTTACAGCTCAGTACTGAATGGCTACAGTTCAGTAGTGGATGTGTACATATCTTACTGGTAACTGGTTGGTAACAGGTTGATACTGTTCTGTTACAGGTTGGTACTGTTCCATTACAGCTCAGTACCGAGTGGTTACAGTTCAGTAGTGGATGTGTACATATCACCATGGTAACTAGTTGGTAACAGGTTGGTACTGTTCTGTTGCAGCTTGGTACAGTTCAGTAATACCAATGGATACCACTCCGTCTCAGTAACTGGTTGGTTCCGATCAGTAACTGACCTGTCAGTTGTCAACAGGTAGGTACTGAGTGGGGGCCCTTTTTTGCAGTACCAATCAGTTGAAAACTGACCTGTAACAGGTCAGTTACTGAGTGGTACCAACCTGTCAAAAATTACCTGTGTAAGACATCGAACCCATATCAAACCCCTATTTAGCCTTAAAAATATGCTAAAATGCAGAAAATCAAGCGTAAAAAAAATTAGTACGTAATTGACTGGATGGATGAAACCAAGCTGGAAGGCTATACCAGAATCACGTACAATTCCGGTTTGTAAGTCGTGTATATTTACACTTGTGACTTTACTGCATGGTATCTTACTGTCAAGTATATGGATCCCTTATAGTGGAAGAAAATATAAAGGTTATACGAGCAATAGCAGTCTATGGAGGAGGGAGGGGAGGCGGTAGCATTGACTTTTAGAAGTAATACAATTTCCATTCATAAAAGACAAGGTAGCCACCATTAAATAATTAACATTGCCCAGTGTTTTCATTGCTTTGACCGTACTTTCATGAAGATATATCAAACTGTGTGGAACCTGAAAGAATGTTAGGGTTGGTAACTGATGGATACCACTTGGTCACAATTTGGTACCCACCAAGTTACTGATTGGTGACTGCACGGTACCTGGAGGAATATTAGGGTTGGTAACTGATGGGTACCACTTGGTCACAGGTTGGTACCCACCAAGTTACTGATTGGTAACTGTACGGTACCTGGAGGAATATTAGGGTTGGTAACTGATGGGTACCACTTGGTCACAGGTTGGTACCCACCAAGTTACTGATTGGTGACTGCACGGTACCTGAGGAATATTAGGTTGGTAACTGATGGGTACCACTTGGTCACAGGCTGGTACTCACCAAGCTACTGATTGGTGACTTCACGGTACCCGGAGTGAATGTTAGGGTTGGTAACTGATGGATACCACTTGGTCACAATTTGGTACCCACCAAGTTACTGATTGGTGACTGCACGGTACCTGGAGGAATATTAGGGTTGGTAACTGATGGGTACCACTTGGTCACAGGTTGGTACCCACCAAGTTACTGATTGGTGACTGCACGGTACCTGGAGGAATATTAGGGTTGGTAACTGATGGGTACCACTTGGTCACAGGTTGGTACCCACCAAGTTACTGATTGGTGACTGCACGGTACCTGGAGGAATATTAGGGTTGGTAACTGATGGGTACCACTTGGTCACAGGTTGGTACCCACCAAGTTACTGATTGGTGACTGCACGGTACCTGGAGGAATATTAGGGTTGGTAACTGATGGGTACCACTTGGTCACAGGTTGGTACCCACCAAGTTACTGATTGGTGACTGCACGGTACCTGGAGGAATATTAGGGTTGGTAACTGATGGGTACCACTTGGTCACAAGTTGGTACCCACCAAGTTACTGATTGGTGACTGCACGGTACCTGGAGGAATATTAGGGTTGGTAACTGATGGGTACCACTTGGTCACAAGGTTGGTACCCACCAAGTTACTGATTGGTGACTGCACGGTACCTGGAGGAATATTAGGGTTGGTAACTGATGGGTACCACTTGGTCACAGGTTGGTACCCACCAAGTTACTGATTGGTAACTGCACGGTACCTGGAGGAATATTAGGGTTGGTAACTGATGGGTACCACTTGGTCACAAGTTGGTACCCACCAAGTTACTGATTGGTGACTGCACGGTACCTGAATGAATAGTAGGGTTGGTAACAGGTTGGTACCAACCAAGTTGGTAACCAATTGGTAACTGACCAGTACCACTCAGTAACTGATTGGCTACTGATTGGTGGGGAACTGAACGGTACCGCAAGGGGACCTTTCCTTTCAGTACCAATCAGTTGCCCACCAATCAGTAGCCAATCAGTTACTGAGTGGTACTGGTTGGTGACGGCTTGCCTGTGAGTCGCTTGTATTCTATTTCTTCCTGAATCTTTATACAGCAAGTTCACAATAAATAATCTCACGTGTTATAATGTCGGGTGGGTTTTGAATGAATTTTGAAATTGAGTTCAAGATGGAAGGCCTATAAAACTTCAGACAGCTGAAATAGCCCAACGTTGAAAGTTCTTCAGGCTTTGTCGATGCATTATTTGACATGGATTTTACTCATTGGCAACAGGATGGACCCTTTTAATACCTGGTATCAGTCGGCTGTAGTTGGATTGTTATTTTGAGGTAAGGTCTGACTTTTCATTATCGCACATGTATATATAGATTTCAGAAATGCCAGTAGTTCCATATTCTTAATTTGTCGTGTGGAAAATTTCATTTCATTCGAATGAGTGATTTTCTTGAAAATAATATTTTGTTTCACACTATCAATAATGGCAGCCATGATAGGGAGTAGGTATCCGTCGGTACTATACATTACAAGCGTCTAGTCCGTCATTCATAATCCAGCCCTTAAAAACACAGAGATTCCTTTTGATCCTCACTACATGTTATTCAGAATGGTCCACCTCTTTGAAGATTCTCTTGGAGCGCAGTATTCACGTCGCTAATGCTCGTCAATTTTAACTGAGACGGCAGTCTAGTTTTGGACATTGGAAGCTGCTACTTCCGGTAACTGAAACTGTGACAGTCATGTGAAAAATTACACGACATATTTGCCTGCGTGAAAAAATAACCAGAATTATGAGTCAGATTTATCGTTGGTTTTCCTTCATTCGCTGTGCTGGTGGCGGGGGGGGGGGACGTGGTTGATCTGCTTTGATTGTCTGAGAGGATCAGCCGTTTCAGCTGAGATATGAGATAATACATCCTGTACCTACCATTGGAGCGGCCGATGTCCAAGTTTATTCTCGGCTTGTATGTATGTGTGGCATCAAGTGATATGCACGTCACTTCATATCCACAGGTCCACTTGCAACTAATGTCGCACAAGCTACAGCATTGATTCGGTCGGATCTACAAGCGGCGGATAATCCTAACCCTGATATACAGATCCTAACCCTGGATATTCTCATCGGAGAGGATAAAGATGCAGCTGTGAAGAAAATCATCTCGATGAAAGATGAGGTAATATAAGTATTTTCGCAGTAACTCTCAATACCAAGTACATCAGCCCGCAATTACAGTCGCATTCTCAAGACAAAGAGGTGTCTTGGACGAGTTAGACACTGCTAATTTAAAGAGCTGGAATGTCAAGAAGGTGATTTCCTCTTGTTCCACTCATTCCAATTGCATTTATATATGTTAGACAGATAACAGGTAGGCTTATAAATTCAGAAAAATATAATGCGGTTAACTATACACATTTAATACGGTAACCAGTTTGTGAAACTCACTCTATATATTAGCCAGGCCTTATCCCAGTCACCACCCCACCAAACTCTGGCTCATCAGCTTAGTCTAGTTCCATACCCTTCCAAACGGAGGATCATGGGTAACTTTATGATACTCATCATCCAAACAATTTTAGGATTTCCAAGTGTAGCCACCGTGGGTGTCCCACGTGTCCACTCTTTAATACTTCAGCTTCATTTAGTTCCACCTTAACTGGTAAGTCATATTCTTACGTTGATCTCAGTTGTTCTAGTGCAAACCATATTTATTTAGTTTCCTGTAAGAGGTGTGATCAATACTATGTTGGCAAGACCACCCAAAGACTGCATCTGCGAGTGAAAGATCACAGAAAATCCGTTAGGAAAAAGCAATTATTTATAGGCAAACATTTGTCTGGCCCCGACCATGGCAAGGAAAACTTCAGTATTCAGATTATAGACATAGTCTACCCATCTACCAAGGATTCCGGGAATTGTTCTGGATGCTGGAACTTGGGACATTGTCTCCGTGTTGTTTGAATGATGTCATTGAATTCGGCAATGTTACAAACCGTCATTCAAATATATCCAATATTACCCAGCTACTTAAGCCCCACCAAACAGCCATGGTTGGAGAAAGTTTACTAGTGCGTTGATTCACGATCATATCGCTTTAAATTATTTGGTGGGTTTAACTAACACACCCAACTGTATAGCTTGCGTCCAGTACTGTATGCGTTACCTCTGAGAGTGTTAAATCATATTGGCAGAGATATATAACGATCTGTGTCTTCAGAATATATTGTGCCACCCACGATCACTGAAGTTATAGCGTATTTCCGATTGTATCGTTCAGTGAACATAATCGAAACATCGAGAGACCCGATTTTCTTGAAACTCAACTACTTGGATAAGGAATGGACATTATTAATTCACCACGAGTCCTGAATGATCTAGAGGTACGCAGCTCTGTACCAAACTATTTTAACCCTTCATTACCTACAAATGCCCCCTCCCCCTACCAAACTTTCTGTCTTATCTCCGGAACGATAAAAAATGGAGAGCTGAAACTCGTGACTTTATAGTTTATTACATTGAGGTCATTTTGAGCATATTTGCATAAACCCCAAGCTGAAGATCGTGGTTAAATTCAAGATGGCGGCCATATGGGGTACCAGAAAAGTGAGGTTCTTGTCATTTTTCTTTTTTTCCCGAGATGAAAAGTGGGCAAAAACTAATTTATTTCACATCACATTAATATTTGCTAATTTATCATGCAGTTTTGCGGGAAAATTGTGCAAATAGAAAAGTCGGAAAATCTGACCGAAAAATCGAACAAAAAATACTGTTTTTGAAAATGACGTCACTGTGACGTCATTAAAGCGGCCATCTTGGATTTTTTTACATTTTCTGGTAGAGCTTGACCCATGGGTATAGCTCAAGTGGAAATAAAAATAATTAGGAGGAGTGGCATTTCCTCCCTCCTCCCCAGGCCAGACCAGGTCCCAAAAATCCCAGGCCAGATAGGGTTAACTTCAGAGAACCTCATTTTATATAAGTATACTAAATCTATAGTCACAAAAATATTTGGTTACTCCAATGCTGTCAAAGTAGAGAAAAAGGCATTCCAACAAAAAAAAATCAACAACCTAGCAATCCAGAAGTAACCAACACAATACACCAAAACTAAAACTTATGCAACAAACTGATTCCTTTCAAATAACATAAAATACAATTTTCTTTTACCCGAAAGTAGCTACTTGATAATAAGAATTTATTACAGTCTTAAAATCTATACAGCCGATCAGAATATGTTTCACTTAGAGATCTTCGTGACATGGAATACATCTTGGGGCTGTTTTTTTTAGTAAATGTTTTTGAGTTAATCGGGTTTGGCCGATGCTGTCAAGGAGTTTGACTGGAACTTATACACGTCTGGAGGCTATAGATGCGCTTGTGAATCATCGAACTTTTTCTATACACCATGCAAGCCTGTGTGACTGGTGACCTTGATATAGTGAGTGAGGAGGACATAAAAACCTGATGAAGGAACCTAAAAATAAACCTGAAGGCGGATAAGAAGATAATCCCGACTGCATTAGAAGAATATGTGAATGAGTTGTCAAAGCGAGAAAAAGTTGAACCTACAATACTTTCTGACTGAAACAATCCGCCATATTCACAGTAGTACCCTTCCCAAGCAAAAAAAAATACCGAGAAAACTCAGGTCGCAAGAAACTCTAGCAAATTAATCATAGTCGAGTAAATTCGTCATAGTCCCAGCAGACAAGCCTCCAAATAATATAATATGCATATGTAAATATTACTAATATCAGGTGCTGGTTACGGAATTGAGTATAAGCACTCCATCGCCGAATACGTCTACTTACTCCCAAACAGCTTTTACTCAGGAAGATATATTTAACAACCACAAAACTTTTCTCAAAGAAAGAGGTATTTGTCTTCCAACCACACTTAATTATATACCGAAAGTTTACTGGACTCCCAAAATTCATAAATCACCATACAAAGCTAAATTCATAGCTGGTTCTAGAAGCTGCACCACCAAGCTTCTTTCAACCCCATTGACGAGGGCCCTTCAGTAGGCAAAAGCATTTTGGGAAAGGTATTGCGCCACTTTCTCTAAGAACTCTAGCATTGAATGCCTGTGGATATCGAACAGCTCAAAATTTCTTACGGAAGTTCACATACCGTACAGACATGTATTCACATGCGATTCCTCGACTGTCTATACGACAATCACTCATCAGGACCTTATTGTCCGTCTTAGTTCATCAATAGTATCGGTGTTCAAGAAAACTGATCGACGATATACTAATGGCAGAAGCCATAAACCATTCTTTAGCTCTGCTACATACAAGGGATATCGTTAATGGGATGTTTCTTTTTGATAGAGTTGCTCGAATTTCTCATTAATAATATCTAAGTGAAATTTGGCAATACAGTATATCAATAGCATAGTGCACCCCGTTTGGCTGACCTATATCTGTTCTCTTTTGAAGACGACTATATGCAGATGCTTTCAAAAACAGATGATTTCAAAGCCCATTCCTTATCATTCACCAAACGATATGTAGACGATCTTTTTGCTGTGGATACTCGCTATATAAATGACGCAGTGAAGGATATACAGCCACCTTCACTGGATTCGAAAGGAACTACAGATGGCTTTAGCGGCACATCTTATTTAGACCCATATCTCTATAACTGAAGCTCGCCTTCTGTCCCGCCGACTTTACGACAAAAGAGATGATTAAAATTTCGACATCGTGATCTATTCGAGTGATATACCAGAGGAACCTGCATGTGGCGTATACATATCTCGCCTAGTAGCATTTGCTAGATCCTGTGTTAAATGTGACGATTTTAATCAACGTCACAAATCATTATTGCAGAAACGTATAAAACGGGGCTAAATGATCAAGCGCCTCCGCTCGAAATTTCTCAAATTTGGCGATACATATCGCATGCTGATGCCAAAGTGCAAGTTAGGCGTGCAGGATCTATGGCAGTGCGTCTAGTAACTTGTGTGTATTCCGCTTGGCCCAAGGTTAGAAGCCGTATGAACTTACGTTTTTCAAGATATTCATGACGTTCATATGAACAGTCACAATCAAAGCGAGACAGGTATACCATACTCTTTATAACGACTTTACAAGTTTACAACGTAGATCACATGGATTAAGAAGGCTGAACGGCGGTGCGGGTTTCGTGTTTTTGAAGCATCTTGTTGTCTTGCTGGCGTCATTGAAAACTGCTGACCGCTACTTTCTTGCGTAAATAAGCTTAATTGTAAGTGCATTATTATTTATCCTTTTAATTTGACTCTACTGTTATTATATAAATTAGGTCTTTGGACCATGGACGCGGATATTCTTTAAAGGACGACGGCTGAATATTGAATGGCATTATATTATATAATGGTGTGACTGAAGTGATCCTTTGTCGTCGTTTTCCTTTATACGCACAAAAGTTCCGAAAGATTTTATTTTTAATGATAATTTCCCTTTTTTTAGTTTTTCGAAGAGAAATGAACAAATAAAGACAGACAAAATCGGATAGAAAAATCCACCAAAAGATGGGCTCATCAGTGCGAGCACAATCCCAACGTTCGAGTATCTACTATCTCTTCCAAACAAATGAGAACTTGCTCTGTTTAATAACGACGCAGTAATCTTTCTAATCAAAAAGAGGTCATCCCTTACCAAAATAAGGAATAAGCTCTGTCTCCTTGGAACGAAGGAGTACCTATCGTTTTCCTTCAGATGAAGTAGTCGCTGTCTCCTCTAAACCGATGAGTAGTGTCTCTCCACCAAACGAAGGAATACCATATATCTCCTCCAAATGGAAGAGTACTCCTTCTCTCCTTTAAGCAAAAGAGTACGCCTCCCTCTCTCCTCGAAGCGAAGAAGTGCTCTATCTTCTTCAAACAAAGTATAGCCTCTATCTACTCCAAACATATCAGTGGTCTCGCTCTATCTCATCCAATGAGATTAGTACATTTTTGTCACCTCCAAACGAAGAAGTACTTTCTGTCTCCGCCGAACCGAGGAGTACTCCCTTTCCGTCAACAACGGTTACGTCACCACACTCTACTAAGCTGGGAAATGCTCTATTCATCCGTCCTCCAAACATTGGCCATTTTTTTCTCAAAACGAAGTTTACTTCCCTACTCTCCGCCAAACAGAGACGTAATCTTTTTTTCTTCAAAGCATTGGAGTACTCTCCTTCGCACCTTTTAAAGGTCAACCCAAACGCTCTGAGGTCAAAAATATAAAAAAATAGTCCTTTCGATTCTGAAAATAATGATATTTTTTTCATAATTTTGTGCAGTCTGGTTGGCGAGATATTGCCGTTTGAAAGGTGAAAATCGCTCTCCTGTCAATTCCAGCTGTGACGTCACGGAGGGAAGCCGTCTTGTATTCTCTATGTTAAAGCCGTATACCACAGTCGTAAGTAGCTGCTTATTTCTGGAGATTTTCGGAGTATCGGGACATTATTTGTTAAATATGCCGCGACGTTGTGTAGTGGGAGGTTGCAGTTTTACTACAGATGCCGGTGTTGGTATTCATTTGTGGCCTAAAGACGAGAAAATCGCTGCAAATTGGACGAAATTTGTACGCAACACGAGAGTGTGGAAAGAGGGCCTGAGCCAGTACTCGTATAATTTGCTCGGCACATTTTGACAGAAATTAGACATCATTCGATGACATCTACAGCGTAGCAGTTGAATTCGGGTACAAACCAAAACTAAAGAGAACAGCTATTCCAACTATCAAACCTAAGAACAATCAGAATGTGACGGCAAAGAAATCGGACAAGGAGAATCTATCACGGACATCGGCTGAACGAACCTAGCCTGCAAGCGAGGCCTCGGGCAGGGAGACGGCTGTACATGCCCTGCTCGCTCTCGCGTGGCATTTGTTGCTTGAGCACCTACAGGTTAGACTGGATGATTCTCTATTTCATATATACTATTTAATAATACTAAAATGATCTTTCATAAATATATATACGCTTGATAAGTAAATAAATAAAAACACCAATTGGAGTGAATGGCTGTAAATACAGAAGTGATAATAATACTTTCATAATCCCTTGACATTTGAGATTGTGGGAATATCATTCGATTTCAATTTAATTGAGGTAATTTGTCGAAAATTGAGCAAATGTGAATGCCGATCCACTCACCATGGCTTACTTTTCGCCATGAATGTCCAAAGTATTTTTATCAAACTATATAATTCTGAAATTGGTATTTCATGGGGATTATGGGAAAACAAACAAAATTCAAATCGGACGTATATCAGTAGAGTTATCAACAGTTTACTGTCCATACTGCCGAATCCCGGAGTTTATCCCCTCGAAAAGGCTGCCTCGGTCAGTAACAACAATAACAACACAGATGTGCTCGTTCTTTACATCACAGAATCGTTCTACATTCAATACAGTTTGAAATATATGGACATTTGCTCTTATAGATGACGCTAATAAGGTTTCCAGTCAAGTTGCATACCAATCACTATTCAACAAACGACCTCTCGAATCCTGTCGTCGTCGAGTTCCACGTTGTCAGAGTGGTTGTCACTGTCAGAATCGGAGCCGTACGGCTCAAATTGATAGGGCTGAATTCCGCCGTTGGTCTGCAAACAACTGTTAATTTGCCCGTCATCATCCTCCTCTATGTCTATTTCATCTTCTTGGCGAAAAATATTTCCATCTAAGCAGCTGATATCGCTCGAATCGACATCTGAACCGGAGCTCTGACTGCACTCGCTTTCCATGTTATCCGCTGTTTTTTCTCAGGCAACTTCCCTGCGTGACGTCATCAAGCCAGCTGTGAAAGTGTGAAAAAGCCCACTTTGCTCCCATATTACGTGTGTTTCTGATCAGATTAGAATTTTTTCAATATTTTGTTCATACAAAGTGAAGTATGAACTATGATTTTTAAGGATTTTTAGACCAAAAAAAAATCCGTTTGGGTTGACCTTTAACGGTTCCACCCAGTGCTGCATGTGTTAGCAAAATTCATGCTTGCGTTGGTACGTTCGTGTTCACCAATGTTGTCTGCACGATAACCTTTCACCATCTTTCTCTGACGTCAACAGATGGTGTGAACCAGGCCAACATTCTCCAGTATCTAAGTCACTTCCGAATCGAATTTGAAGGGGCTTGTTGGGGTTTAGCAATAAATTAAACCTTAAGTCAAGATGAGTTGTTCCAAAAACATTATTCTTCATTTAAAGCTTGAGTAGGCTTCCCCACATGGTATAACTTTTAAAGAATTCGGAGGAATATTGGCTCTCTCTCTCTCTCTCTCTCTCTCTCTCTCTCTCTCTCTGTCTCTTTCGCTCTCTCTTCCAAACGGACAATGGCTCTTATTCGCGTGTGTCACGAGCTAAACTTTATTGTCCTCCGCCACGAAATGATGGGAGGACTTGGAAATGATAGCCGTCCGTCCCGCATCTTGTGCATCTTGTGAACGAGATATCTCGAGAAAAATTTCCCCAATCGACTTCAAAATTCAAAAGGTTTTTCACATCAGTTAGGCGGCTATTGGTATTGATTTTCACCGAGGTACGTAATCCAAGATGGCTGCCGTTGACCATATTGGATTCCGTCCGTCCCGCAACTTGTGCTCGCGATATCTTTAGGACATTTTGACCAATCGACTTCAAACTTGAGAAGGTGCTTCACATCAGTTAGACGGCCATTGTAGCTGATTTTCACTGAGGTACGTAATCCAAGATGGCTGCCATTGACCATATTGGATTCCGTCCGTCCGTCCCGCATCTTGTGAACGCGATATCTTGAGAACAAATTGATCAATCGACTTCAAACTCGAGAAGGTGTTTCATATCACTTAGACGGCCGTTGGTATTGATTTTCCTCGAGATAGTATGTAATCCAAGATAGTTGCCATTGACCATCTTGGATTCTGTCCGTCCCGTAACTTGTGAACACGATATCTTGAAAATAACTCGACCAATCGACTTGAAACCCAAGAAGGTGCTTCACATCAGTTAGATAGCCATTGGTATTGATTTTCCAAGCCATTGGCCATCTTGGATTCCATGTGTCCCGTATCTTGTGAACGCGCTATCGTGAGAACAATTCGTCCGATTGACTTCAAACTTGAGAAGGTGCTTCACATCAGTTAGACGGCTATCGCTTACGATTATTGTGATGCTGAATTGTCTCGACCGTGCGCTATTCCACGATCCACAGGTCAATTGGTTTCTTTCAAATTTATAAGCCTCTCCAGCCACAAATCCATATACAACTACAGACTTGCATTCCAGTGTAGCACTACCCATTACTCCTTCCTGAACTTCCTCAACTTGTTCTCAACAATTCCAGATAAACGTCTCTTTCCACATACACATATCCACTTTCCAAGTTATATTTAAGGAGATATTGGAAGCTTATATGCTGTACGCTCTCAAACAGGCTAGTTGGACCTTCTAGCTACTCAGTTTGTATTTATAGGTCTGGGATGCCATGCTTGCTGCGAAGGAAGGACAGCATGGCGTATCCATAAATGTCGCCGTTACCCACCCCAGCAGTAGAGGGACAGTTCGACTGAGCAGTACTGACCCATTCGATCAGCCAGTCATTGATCCGCAGACTCTGTCACACCCCGAGGATGTCAAGACTCTCGTCCGAGGTACGCTGATAAACTCATTTTTTTGCACCAGCGTAACATAAGTTTTTTCATTTCATCTAATGGAAATAAGGATATTATAGAGGAGGAGTAACCTAATATTCTGAAGAATAGTGGGGCTAAGTGGCGCGTCAATTACATTGAGCTGCTTCTCACATCTTAAAGAGTTATGAAAAAGCTGAATTATCCGTAATGGTACGCATATTATCATATTGCACTTTCATATGGTAAAAAAATGCACGGATTAAACGGTCGGGTCCGCTTCTCTCTTGCAGAGAACGATGTATTTTATTTGATGCAAATGCTGTGATACGAGTTAGGTATTTAGATTTTGGACGCAAAACTTCTTTCATGGACGACGGTAGAATATTGAATGGCAGACTACACGACTGCATCGCATTCAGTGATATAGGCTCCGCTCTCCCGAAAGCTCTTCCAAAACTTCTTTTGACATTCCATACAGAGATACGCTAGCTTTCGTTGTAATTGCAGGGGCTAAACTAGTACAACGCCTGACACAAACAAAGGCGTACAGATCTATCGGAGCGCAGTTCAGCCGGAGAGTGTTACCAGGGTACAAGGGGACCCCGTTCACAGACCAGTATTGGGAGGAGTTCTTCCGTACGCTCACACTCAATATTTATCATCCTTGTGGAACTTGTCGGATGGGCCGAGCCTCAGACTTCACTACAGTTGTTGACCCACAACTGAGGTACTACATTGTCTTATATTCTTAACCTCATTTTGATCGAGGGATATTAATGATCCCCAATCCTCCACCCTTTTTGTCGGAACTCCGGAATGAAGAAACAGCAGCGATGAGAATCTTTCTTATAGCTTATAAGGTCGAAATCAATTTTGAGCCTATTTACATAATGCTAGATGAAAGTTATCATGCAGGAGTTCAAAATGGCGACCATGATTTATTTTCCATGAAATAATTAATTTTACCATATTCATCAGAGAGAACAGGCAGGAAGGAATACTAAAAAAAAAGACAAAATAGAACATATCATCGAACATGATGACGTCATTGTCACGTGATCGGGCAGGTAATCGAATTGCATCTACCGGAATATAGTATGAAAAGTTTCAGTTATCTAGTCTGACAGGTAACGAGACTATTTTGCCGGATTCTTTGATCCGTTCTCCATGGCAAGGTGAACTTTTTTCCAACCGCGTATTTCGATAAATTATCTGTGCTTCTATCAGCGAACCACATTTTGACAGTATATTCTACGGCAAAATTTTAGTACAGTATTACTCCGTGAATTGCAAATGTACAGTACAAAATTGTTATGATTTAATGTTATTCGACACCTCTAATTCTTGGAAAACGTTCTATAAGAATTAACTGACTGACAGGTCAAATTAAACCCATTCTCACCATTGACCCCTTCTGGATTGATGCCTGTGTGATTGGTGGATTTAGCGCCAGATTTAAGTAATATCTGACTTAAGATGTTATATCCGGCAACCTATTAATCCTACCTTCACAAATATAACATCTATCTTTTCAATATATCAATTTCGAAATTGTTTTTTTTTCAGGGTAAAAGGGATCGGGAAACTCCGCGTTGCCGATGCATCCATCATGCCGGAAATCACATCGGCCAATTTGAACGCGCCCTGTGTGATGATCGGAGAGATAGCGGCCGATATAATGAAGGGGAAAAGGCTTCACTCCAATTTATAAACTTAGGCTACGTGGAGAAATGTCGTTGTCTAGACTGAACCTTGTCACAGCCAAAGATAAATATATATATTCCCGAGATTCAAGTGAGATGCAACACCATCCAGTAAAAATACCTGGATGAACCATAGGAGTTGAAAGTGACGGTTAAATCAATTCTCCGGTGGACCCTCGGACCCGAACATCCCAAGATAACATGTTCACAAGCCTGAATGAATATGATGAACAAATATACTGTTGGCCACGTGAGTTTACCAGTAACTTATTGAAAATCGACATTTTTAAGAAAAACACGTGTTTTATCCAAACTATGGAGCCAGAAACGCAGCTACTGGAGGCAGTATTTTCCAACGCCAGTTGAAGGCAAGGAACTGCTGGCAAATACGAACTGTTCCTTGCTATATACCTGGCCTTTATTCTTAAAAAACTCGGGTCACTATTACAGGGACAGTAAAAATCAAAAGGAAGGGCCTGTCAGTGTAAACGGTGAGAACCGAGATCTTGATGAAGAGGTGAAACCCTACATCTCCAGCCAAAGCTCGGATCCAATCAAACAAGACCCATTGTGCCTGTGGGTTCTGTGAAGTCAGAATGAAAGGCAAGAGAGCCGCCAAATCCACAAACTCTTCTTCTCCAAGTGTCACATACGAGACCATCGAGAAGGGTCATAATTCATCGGACAATATAGAAGTAGAACAGCGGATAACATCTCTAACAATCAGGACGAGACTATGCAAAATAGATAAAATGATAAGGAATATTTTTAGAGAGTCGCGGCCCACGCAAGGGAAACCGTAATCAAAACAGTCGGTTCCAAAAGTAATTAATTTATCCTCTTTAACTCTAGACGAAGTTCAAATTCATGTATTGAAATTTTGATTAGATTTTGCTCCTACCCAACATCTAATCCAGATGATCTGTCTGAAGATATCCGGGATTTCAACAAATCAGTTAAAATTGCTAAAGTAATGTATGATCTTGCAAAAACTACCCCCGATGATTGTTTCGCTAAAAATCTTCGAATTTCTGCCTCGTATAAGCGATGATCATCACCAGGAATTGTATTATAGAGCCTAAGTAATACACCCCTGACCACATCTGTATCGTGCTCGTTCATTTATAACTACTACAAATAAGTCTACTGTTAAGAGCTTCTGTCCAATCCCGACATAATCAGTTTAAAAGGCTATTAGGTAAAGCCGTATTGGTGATGGATAGGTACTATTACAAGGACAAGATTATGTAACTGATGAACGATAAAGACAGAAACAAATTGAAACGAATTCGGACATTAGAAGCTATTCACTACATGGCTCGGTCAACACCCATAAACTCTCCATTGACGATTCTCTAAAGATTTTATTTCAGATAGCAACAACATCATTCTGAACAATGCCTCATTTTGTTTAAAATACCACTCATTACATGCATGTTTTAGGGACTGCCATGGGTAAACAAAATGGCCACCGTATATGCAACCCTAGGTGCAATAGAAATAGCCCTCCATGTCAAGTCAACATGGAGAAATATTTGGCATTCAATACGAGGAAATGTGGAAAAGTTATTTTGATGAATGTACAATTTAATTTCCTGACCCTTTGCTAACAAACCTGTCGAGTATTTATGTGTACTTCTATATTCTTAATTGCATCCACACATATCGTTTATCGAGAGACAAAATGACAGAGAGATACTATTTTTATACTTCTGCTTTTTAAAAGCGGACGTATTATGGATGGCGCTTGTCGTCCGTTTCTTTTCCGGGCTCTTTATCTGAGAGATTGTTTTTATCTACAGTCACATTTTCTTCTACGTGTAGGTGGATGCATTAAGGAAAGACTTTGTGTCACAATCAAAGCGTGACTGAGACTTAACAGCTTAAAGAATACTGATCAGCGATATTTTTGGGACATCATGATGTCAGGCTGGCATCGTTGAACACTGTTGACCGCTTCTCTCTTGCAGGAAATTAACCTAGTTGTATGTATACTATGAATTATTCTTTTAATTTGTTTCTAATTTTGTTATACGAATTAGGTCTTTGGATTATTAACGCGGAAGTTCTTTAATGGACGACGGCTGAATATTGAATGACGGACTACACGCTTGTATTTTAATCTACAGTCACGAATTCTTGTGGGTGGATCCTTTCGGGGGCGATGCGTCCCGTACCAAATTAAGGTATCGTCTCCACAATGTAGGATGTACAATATATTGATTTTTGCAAGGTTTTATTTTGCATGCACATCCAAACAATTTCGAAACGGAGTCCTTGTGTCACCGACAATTACCCCATTTGATTCAGACGGGTTTTTGACTCCGCGTGAAAGACGTCTTCGTGGGAAATTAGTACAAAACAATGTCGATCTATGTCGGTTGTAAAGCCTTACAAAGAGTTTGAAATTATATATTTGTTGCGTAAAACAATTGCATTGCATGTAATCGAAATCATGCGGCGTGTCTGGCATATGCAGTAAACTGACCGTTGAGCCGACATGATCTTCCTGACTTCAATTCATTTTATTCTTATAGCTGGAAAGGATAAGGTTTCACATCCATTCGATGGAGACGGTTTCTGAATAACCGAGTAAAACCTATAAATATCTCGTCTCGAGGGGTCCCAGATAAGATCTTTGGATTGTCGTCTTGGTTTTCGCTCGAAATACAATACCATCTCAATCTTTCTCGAAATCACTCGACACTCTTCAAGATGGAATCCAGATGCCTAAAAAGTGGAGGTATGAATCATTCCTCCGGCATATGCTCATAGCACGTATACTTCTCTGTGGCATTCTCTGCGAAACATATGCTTTAAAAACCAGATCATGTGTTAGATTGACAATGAAACGTTTGATTTCTTTCTTTGTAAGTCTATCCATACTTGCTCTGAAAGTGCATTCTATGCACGTTATTTGTGAAGAAAAGCAACATCACCAATATGGAAATGTATTAGCTGGCTTATACCAGGTTTGAGACACAGTTTGTCCAGATACTGTCCTTTCGAATATAACCAAATCTACATATTTTGACCGAATAACCTGTTTTTATGATTTGACCATCTGTAAAAGAAATACACACGAATTGAAATTGAAATCAATCATGCTATTCTCCGCCATGTGCTTTTCTTGATGCAAAACAGAATGAGAGAATATCTTTATTAATGATAAATGTTTGATAGCACCTGGACTTTGTGGGACTGAAATTATGGGATCACGTCTCTTCAGCGATCTCGCTGCCCTCTATCGAATTACTTGAGTATTCTCGACTAACCTACCGCAGGGTCAATACGCGGTATTGTTGTTTGTGAATCATATTTGTTCTTTGGTCCAAAGTGTGAAGAATTTCGAAAATTATATTTTGACAATTGATTGACTTAATACATTTTATACGATACAGACCATTCTTAGAGTGAATCCATCGTCAACGTATTAACAGTCCTGGTCGTCCTGTCGTAGACTAAGGAATAAATTCAACAACTACATCTGAACTTCATGAACGATCTTCGTTGTCCTGGATCCCAGAGAAACACTAGGTCCAATTTTAGGATCAGTTTCGGGTTATCCAAAGAAGATCAGCCACAGGCCCTAAGATATTAAGTTCACATGTAAAATGTACACATATAAAAGTTGGTCATTAAATCGATTTTTGAAGATAATGTATCCGCAATGGATCTTTTAGACGACTACAAAATACTGAAATACGTTATTTAGTGTGTAGTGATTGTAGCGGTCTGTTCGTTTGTTTTAAATAAGCCGAAAGAGACGAAAATAAAATTAGAAACAGAGGAAAACAGTGAAGGCAAGGGAATCTGCCAGGCGGTGCACAGTGTTTGACCATTCGATTAGATTTTCTTAAACTTTTTCACAATTTGATCATGTAAACGTGTGTAGAGGTTGAAAATAATAGTTCAGATGAAATAATTTCATCATTAATTTATCAAATATTAGTAATTCGTGGTGATCCTGAGGATGACGCGCGCAGAGCTAATCTACGTAACCCCAAAATATATTCAAACATCCATCATGTTTGGGACTGCTATGGACTGTAGGTTTCAAGTACTTTTCTGGATGTAGATGACCAGTGCATGGTCAGAGCAGCGTCGGCGGGTTGAGGTTCGGGGTGATGCGTCCCGTACCAAATTAAGGTATCGTCTCCAACAATGTTGGATGTACAAGATGTTCATGTTTGCAAGGTTTTGATTTGGATGCACATCCAAACAATTTCGAAACGGAGTGCTTGTGTCACCTACAATTACCCCATTCGATTCAGACGGGTTTTTCATTCAGACGGGTTTTTGATCCGGCAAGAAAGACGTCTTAGTGGAGAATTAGTACAAAACAATGCCGATCTATGTCGGTTGTACAGCCTTACATAGAGTTTGAGATTATATTTTTGTTGCGTAAAGCAATTGCATTGCATGTAATCAAAATCACGAGGCGTATTTGTCATATGCAGTAAACTGACCGTTGAGATGGCATGATCTTCCTGAAATTCATTTTATTTTTATAGCTGGAAAGGATAACGTTTCACATCCAATCGATGGAGAGGGTTTCTGGATAACGGAGTAAAACCTGTAAATATCTCGTCTCGAGGGGTCCCGGATAAGATCTATGGATGGTCGTCAGGGTTTTCGCTCGAAATACAAAACCATCTCAGTCTTTCTCGAAATTACTGGACACGCCTCATGCCTAAAAAGTGGAGGTATGAATCATTCCCCTGGCATATGCTCATAGCACGTATACATTTCTGTGACATTCTCTGCGAAACATATGCTTTAAAACATAGATTATGAATCAGATTGATCATGAAACGTTTGATTTCTTTCTTTGTAAGTCTATCCATAGATCTCTAGTCTCAAACTTGCTCTGAAATGTATCAGCTGGCTTATACCAGGGTTGAGATTACAACACATATAAGGAAAGTGGGAAGAAGTGCCAGGTGCCAGACACAGATTGTCCAGATATTGCAGTTTCGAATATAACCTAATCTACATATTTTGACCGAATGAACTGTTTTTATGATTTGACCATCTGTAAAGGAAATACACACGAATTGAAATTGAAATCAATCATGCTATTCTCCGCCATGTGCTTTTCTGGATGCAAAACAGAATATGAGAAGATCCTTATTGATTATAAATGTTCGATAGCACATGAACTTTGTGAAACTGAAATTATGGGACCACGTCTCTTCAGCGATCTCGCTGCCATCTATCGAATTACTTGAGTATTCTCGACTAACCTACCGCAGGGTCAATACTCGGTATTGTTGATGGGGAATAATATTTGTTCTTTGGTCCAAAGTGTGAAGAATTTTGAAAATTAAACTTTGACAATTGATTGACTTCATACATTTTAGACGATACAGACAATTCTTAGAGGGAATCCATCGTCAATGCATTATCAGTCCTGTTCGTCCTGTAGTACGTAGGAATGAGGAATAAATTCAACAACTACATCTGAACTTCATGAACGATCTTCGTGTCCTGGATCCCAGAGAACCACTAGGTCCAATCTTGGAAACAGTTTCGGGTTATCTGAAGCAGATCAACCACAGGCCCTAATATATTAAGTACACATGTAAAATGTACACATGTAAATGGTGGTTTTTAAATCGATTTTTGAAGATAATGTATCATCAATGGATCTTTTAAGACGACTACAAAATACTGAAATACGTTATTTAGTGTGTAGTGATTGTAGCGGCCTTTCCGTTTGTTTTAAATAAACCGAAAGAGACGAAAATAAAATTAGAAACAGAGGAAAACAGTGTAGGCACGGAAATCTGCCAGGCGGTGCACAGTGTTCGACCATTCGATTAGATTTTCTTAAACTTTTGCACAATTTGATCATGTAAACGTGTGTAGAGGTTGAAAATAATAGTTCAGATGAAATAATTTCATCATTAATTTATCAAATATTAGTAAGTCGTGGTGATCCTGAGCATGACGCGCGCAGAGCTAATCTACGCAACCCCAAAATATATTCAAACAGCCATCGGCGGGTGGAGGGTCGGTGTGCGGACATTTGAGCATGGGACACCCTACAGAATTAATTAGATTTCGGATTTAGAATGGAAACATCTGAAGCACTGATGAACTTTCAAACTAATTCGGGTGAAATAATATTCAACAAAGCAGTGGCCTTTATTTTTAGCCCACCATCACCAGATGGTGGGCGGTTCAAATCACTTTTCGTCCGTGGTCCGTCGTCCGTCCGTCCGTCGTCCGTCGTCCGTCCGTCGTCCGTCAGTCAGTCCGTCAGTAAACAATTCTTGTTATCGCCATTTCTCAGGAACTACTTTATGGATCTTTCTCAAATTTGGTACACAGGTTCCCCTGGGGGTCTAGTTGTGTCAAATACCTTTTTCGGTCCGATTCGAAAATCCAATATGGCCACCAGGCAGCCATCTTGGATTTCCCCTTGAAACCTTGTTATCGCCATTTCCCAGGAACTACTTCATGGATCTTTCTCAAATTTGGTACATAGGTTCCCCTTGGGGTCTGGTTGTGCAAGATACCTTTTTCGGTCCGATTCGAAAATCCAATATGGCCACCAGCCAGCCATCTTGGATTTCCCCATGAAACCTTAAACAATTCTTGTTATCGCCATTTCTCAGGAACTACTTTATGGATCTTTCTCAAATTTGGTACACAGGTTCCCCTAGGGGTCTAGTTGTGTCAAAAACCTTTTTCGGTCCGATTCGAAAATCCAATATGGCCACCAGGCAGCCATCTTGGATTTCCCCTTGGAACCTTGTTATCGCCATTTCCCAGGAACTACTTCATGGATCTTTCTCAAATTTGGTACATAGGTTCCCCTTAGTGTCTGGTTGTGCAAGATACCCTTTTCGGTCCGATTCGAAAATCCAATATGGCCACCAGGCAGCCATCTTGGATTTCCCCATGAAACTTTGTTATCGCGATTTCTCAGGAACTACTTCATGGATCTTTCTCAAATTTGGTACACAGGTTCCCCTTGGGGTCTAGTTGTGCAAGATACCTTTTCTGGTCCGATTCGAAAATCCAATATGGCCACCAGGCAGCCATCTTGGATTTCCCCATGAAACCTTGTTATCGCCATTTCTCAGGAACTACTGCATGGATCTTTCTCAAATTCGGTACATAGGTTCCCCTTGGGGTCTAGTTGTGCCAGATATCTTTTCTGGTCCGATTCGAAAATCCAATATGGCCACCGGGCAGCCATCTTGGATTTCCCTATGAAATCTTGTTATCGCGATTTCTCAGGAACTACTGCATGGATCTTTCTCAAATTTGGTACACAGGTTCCCCTTGGGGTCTAGTTGTGCAATATAACTTTTCTGGTCCGATTCGAAAATCCAATATGGCCACCAGGCAGCCATCTTGGATTTCCCCATGAAACCTTGTTATGGCCATTTCTCAGGAACTACTGCATGGATCTCTCTCAAATTTGGTACACAGGTTCCCCTTGGGGTCTAGTTGTGTCTGTTCCGATTCGTAAATCCAATATGGCCACCAGTCAGCCATCTTGGATTTCGCCATGAAACTTTGTTATCGTCATTTCTCAGGAAGTACTGCATGGATCTTTCTCAAATTTGATACACAGGTTCCCCTTAGGATCCAGTTGTGCAAGATACCTTTTTCGGTCCGAATTGAAAATCCAATATGGCAACAAGGCAGCCATCTTGGATTTCTCCATGAAACCTTGTTATCGCGATTTCTCAGGAATTACTGCATAGATCTTTCTCAAATTTGGTACACAGTTTTCCCTTGGGGTCTAGTTGTGCAAGATACCTTTTTTGATCCGATTCGAAAATCCAATATGGCCACCAGGCAGCCATATTGGATTTCCCCATGAAAATTTATCGTCATTTCTCAGGAAGTACTGCATGGATCTTTCTCAAATTTTGTACACAGGTTCCCCTTGGTGTCTAGTTGTGCAAGATGCCTTTCCCGGTCCTCTTTGAAAATCCAGTATGGCCACCAGGCAGCCATCTTGGATTTCTCCATGGAACTTTATCGTCATTTCTCCGGAAATACTGCATGGATCTTTCTCAAATTTGGTACACAGGTTCCCCTTAGGGTCGCGATATGCAAGATGCCTTTTTCGGTCTGAATCGAAAATCCAATATGATCACCAGGTGGCCATCTTGGATTTTCCCATTTTTTGTTATCGTGATTTCTCAGGAACTACTGCATGGTTCTTTGTTAAATTTGGTACACAGTTTCTCCTTGTCTAGTTGTGCAAGATACCTTTTTCGGTCCGAATCGAAAATCCAATATGGCCACAAGGCGGCCATCTTGAATTTCCCGTTGAAACATTGTTATCGTGAATTCTCAGTTACGCTTGAAATTAATACGGTATTCTCGAGTTGTGACGTTGCATCACACGAGTCGGCGGATCAAACGGTGGGGCATATTCTATATATTGACTATAGAGAACATCCATATCTTCACCTCCCATATCAAGGAGTTCAAATAATTCGGAATTAAAGTGTATTTCTTCAAATTTTAAATCAGTTTTCTTTAGTCCATGCAGTAGCAAGTGAACTGCTCCATCCTTTCGTCTGCCGGCGGGGCGGCTACATGAAGGGACGTCACTCTTGTGGCTCAACGTCACAACTCGACAACTGTAGACTACTGCATGTTTCGATCCAAGGGAGATAATCAGGATTCAGGCACTTTTGAAGTTTCAACATTACTGTGCAGACCGGATCCCTTGTACCATCTTACTATTTTCGAGCATGATATCTTGAAAGAGACATCTCAAACTAGCCCAGTAAACAGAACAGAATTAGCATTCGTTCCTAATTATAAAATCTTAAGTATGTTTCATAGCTCATGCCAAAGTGTCAAAGAGATTGGACCTCCCTTCCAGTACCCAATGATGACATGTGCAAAAAAAAAATAAATAAAAAAAAATACTACAAAACAAAGGCGAAGGATCCTCTGTACATGTACTTTCACTTTCAGACTACCTTTGCTCATTTCTCTTGTATTACAACAACCGATATTAGTACAGTTTCTAGAAATCTTGAAACTCCTGAAACTTAGATTATATCTTGGTGTTTTTCAGTGTCCCTTTTCCGATCTTTTTCGCTCAAATTCGAAATTCTGTAAACAAAATTACAAATCAATCGTTTCTTCTTAGTAACAATGGTCAAAAAGATCCTCTAGTCATTAGCTTACAACTGTCGGACAATGGTGGGCGCCAAGATCCTTCAGGATCTCTCGTTTCATTTTGCTGCGAAAATATCATCGAAGGGAACATGCATTATGCGAAACGAGGAATTGCGTCATTTGCATGTTTCTTCATATTATTATTGAGCCATTAACTCATATAGATGCGTAACTCCTCATTTTATTATGTAAACGGAATATATGTATACAAATATGACTCTGGCTTTCGACGATTAAAGAATGTATAATGTACTTTATATTGTTACTATCTAACATAACTGTGCCACGAAAACTTAGATTTCATGTAATTTTCTGCTTTCTTCCATTGGTTTGGTGAGTATATTTAACAAAGCTTCATTTTCCAAAGAATTATAACACATATAGGAGAAGCGGGAAGAGGTGGCGACATACTGGCAGATTACAAGCGTCTGGTCCGTCATTCATAATTCAGCCGTCGTCCATTAGAGAATATCCGCGAACATAATCCAAATTACAAGCGTCTAGTCCGTCATTCATAATCCAGCCGTCGTCCATTAGAGAATATCCGCGTCCATAATCCAAAGACCTATTCCATATTCCATATAACAGTATTAGCACCAAATTCAATCATAGTATACATAAACATAGGCTTGTTTCCTGCAAGAGGGAAGCGGTCAACAGTTTGCAATTATGCCGGCAAGACATCATGATGTTCCAAAAATATTAAATCCGTATCGCTGATCAGTATTCTTAATCCATAATTTTCGTTGTAAAGTCGCCATCTAATGAATGATGTATCTCAGTCACGCTTTGATTGTGGCTATTCATATGACTATCATGAGGATCTTTAAGTACATGGGTTAATACGGCCCCTAGCCCCGGGTTAAGCGGAATTAGACACAAGTTACGAAACGTAACGCCATAGATCTTGCACGCTACGCTCGTATTTTGCTATCAGCATGCGATATGTATCGCCAAATTTGAGAAACTTTGAGTGGAGGCGCTTGGCGGTGTCGCCCTGTTTTATAAGTTTCTGCAACAATGTTTTGTGACGTTGATTAGAATCGTCACATTTAACACAGGATCCAGCAAATGCTACTAGGCGTGATATGTATACGCTATGTGCAGGTCCCACTGGAATATTACTGTCCAGAAAGGGATAGTTTCTGATGTCGAAATTGTCCTCATTTCTTTTGTCATACAGTCGACGAGAGAGAAGGCCCGCTTCATTTTTATAGAGATATAGGTCTAAATACGATGTGCCTGTTGGGTTATCTGTAGTTTCCTTCAAATCCAGTGAAGGTGGATATATATCCTTCACTGGGTCATTTATATAGCGATTATCCACAGCGAGGAGATCGTCTATATAGCGTTTGGTGAATGAAAAGGAACGGGCTTTGAACGGATCGGTTTTTGAAAGCGCCTGCATATAGTCATATTCATAAGAGGACAGCTATAGGTCAGCCAATTAGGGGTGCACAATTAGTACCCATTGGAATACCTATATGCTGTTGATATATTGTGTTGCCAAATTTCACATAGATATTTTTAATGAGAAATTCAGGCAACTCTATAAACAAAGAAAGATCCCATGAATGATATATCTTGTATGTAATAGAGTTAAAGAATGCTTTATGGCTTCCCACATTAATATATCTACGATTAGTTTTCTTGAACACAGATACTATTAATGAACGGTCAATAAGGTCCTGATGAGAGATTGTGGTATAGAGAGTCGAGAAATCCCATGTGGATACATGTCTATACGGTATGTGACCTTTAGCATCAAGTTCTTCCGTAAGACATTTTGAGTTTTTCAATATCCACATACATTCAACGCCAGAGTTTTTAGAAATAGTGGCGCAATACCTTTCCAAAAATGCTTTTACCTCCTGAAGGGCCCTCGTCAACAGGGTTGACAGAAGCTTGGTGATGCAGCTTCTAGAAACAGCTATGAATCTAGCTTTGTATGGTGATTTATGCATTTTGGGAGTCCAGTATACTTTTGGTATATCGTTATGTTTGGTTGCAAGACAAATACCTCTTTCCTTGAGAAACGTTTTGTGATTGTTAAATAAATCTTCCAGAGTAAATGCAGTTTGAGAGTAAGTAGACGTATTTGATGACGAAATGTTTACACTCAGTTATTCAACCAGCACCTGCACCCCGGAGATTCAGTTCTCCATCCCTTGTGTGCTTTGGCATGACATTCCATCCCGTGGAGCATGTTTTCCATCCTGTGGAGCAAAACATGGCCGAAAGTACACGTTTTTCGGTCTCTCCGGACACAGTGCAAGATACCGATGAACGGGGGCGGAGGTAGGTTGATAATCATGTAGCCTATCAGGGGCCTATTTAATCATAGAAAAGTTGTGATCACAATTCCCTCTCTGTCAAGATCCCGTTTTCCGTAAATAAGCTACACATTTAGAGCTGTTGTGGGTATTTTGACAGAGAAGCCCGCATTATACTCCCGATTGGAGTTATTTTTACCTCCGTCGATCAGACGGAGGTCTAGTAGCGCAACGTGATATCTCCCGCCAAATAATTGTCATATGGGGAACCCACGACTCGTGTGATTTCCAATAGGGATTGCTATGGTTCCCGACGAAATTTTGAAAAGTTTCTGGACACAATTGAATGCTTACGTCACAAAAGGTGTGTATCCTTTGCAGTGCTTCCACCGGGTCTCTTAATTCGAGGGTACTAAATTCGCGCGTGTACTTATAGCTTCGCGCTGGTACAGATGGCCGGTATGCGACGAAGACAAACCTGCGCTTTCATAAAAAGTAAATTTTCACGAAAGAAAAACTCGCATTCCGGATAGTATAATTGGAAACTTCCACGAGAATCTCTGAATCGGCAAAAAGATAAAGGACGAGTGTCATTCACCAGGATGCGAGTCGGAAGTGAGAAGTCAAATTCAAAGTCAGAGGTCAAAAACGTAAAACTCCGAAGAACTCTCCCGGCTTTTTCTTTTCTTTTTTTTTTTGAGTTGGGGGGGGGGGGAGATAGCGACTGGAAAAATATATCTTCCCATGCTTCAATCGTTATCTGTGAATCCGATCAACAACCTAGCCGGATAATCTGTCAAAAATTATCCGTCGTCTGGGTAAGGTTGAAGGGTCATCGGAAGCTCGGACTGTGATACAGGCAAAAACAGTTGCTGTTGTAGTCTAGAAAAATAACTGGCATGCACTCTATGGAGAAGGGCATCGTGAGGCACAAAGTGCAATTTTGTTGTTGTTGTTTATCTGCAAATCCGCTCATCTCGATGGGTATCTTTCACTGGTTCTCACAGTTGCCTGGCCTGTGTTATATTCGGTGGTCGAAGTCTACGTATAGTTTTTTTCAATAAATTATGGAAATTAATACAAACATATATACAGATATTTTTTTAAATAGATTTTTTTATAAGTGTATTTCTCTTTCATCTTAGGCTCAATTAAAGTCATTCTCTAAAATGTGAAGCCGAGTTAATACAGTTTTTAATTATCTACCAAACCCTGTCCTCTATGACATAGAATAAAAGAGAAGTTGGGAATAGAACCGCTCAACACAGTCATTTCTAAACATCAAGTTGTACATAAGTATTTTTACTTACTCTGTACAAGCTGAGGGCATTTTTGTGGCTTTTGAAAATTTTGAGATTTTTGCGTGTCTGTCCATATTTAACTAAGCGACGTCCAAGCGAGCTAATGTACGCGCGTTATATTCATATCAAATATGGTGCGGCTTGTGTTCAATGAGGCTTGGAATGTTTATACAATTAATTTTCTTCTCACTGTTACACAATGAAATTAAGTTTCAAATCATTTGATTCATCTCTTCGATGTAGATTGTTATGTTTCATTCGAGGAAATAATTTTAAAAGATACATATGACATTTTCTAACTTTATGGCTGGAGTTGTATCACAAAGAGCAAACGGCGTAAACATGCTTTCCCATCTCACCCACGCTCATATGGGTATCGATCGTTCCTATTCGAGGACACACTAACTGATGACCTAGTTCAGAGCCAGTGATTTGCTCGCCCTCCACCCCATTGGATATCAGTTGATTCCTAAGGAAATAAACATTACACATGTAATGACCACCTGCCGAGTGATACATGTGTGAATCGGTCAGACATTTCCAAGGATGCCAAATTCTAACTTAAAACAACCATGCCGGATTTCATTGCTTCACTGAGAATAATTGGATCTAACTTTTACAAAGCCTGCAGCTCCCAATAGCTCCTGGATCTAGAACACATAAATGAAGGGACCTAGTTTATCGGTGCTATGGCAAAAATATCATGTAGAATGGGATTGTGTGGATAATATCCTTGGAAGTTGAAGTCCTGCTGCATGCTTCACAAACATCATCAAAAGTGAAAATTATCTCCCTTGACCAGGTAAGGACTTGAATGTGTGTCTAAAATGATTTAGCTTCTAGAAACAGACTTCATTTCAAATTTTAATTCCAATTCTGCTACATGTACATGTATAAAATACACACAGAATGAACTGCATACATAATAACACAAAGAACAGGTATATGTATCTCATTACATTCTTATTCAAAGATCAATACCTGGGTAATATTACAACAATACCATGGCGTTATATATTGTTATGATTGACTTAACTTTAGCTGCTGAAGATATTTCTAATTTGAGATCAATGAACAATCATACTAGATTTCATAATTTCATTTATTTTCACAATAAGCAACATAATCGAGATTAGCAAGTGAAGTTTTAAAACATAATATAATAAACAGCATGGGTCTTCTTCAGTTTATTGTAGACAAAAATACCCATGAATATATGTTACCATGATTCAGTCATGATATTACCTGTAATATATTGATGTCGACAAGGTATAAACATAATTATTTGATAGTATTACTAATTGTATGTTGTTTATGATTAACATGAACTTTTTATTTGCTGCGTGGAGTTCAGTCATTTGTACCATAGGGGCAATATTCTCATCAGTCATCACCATTCAATGTGAATGTGATACATGTACAAGTCCATGGTCATTGATACAGTAAGGTGAAGGCGAAGGTGACCTGTAACACCAGTATACAAAATTATACCGAGCGCATTGAATCCTCATCATATGATGTTGAGACAGATCAGAACGAAGTGTCGGTAAAATCAGGTGTGTTTTGAAGAGCATTCTCTCATCAGTGATGATGCTATACTGTACACATACAAAATATGAAGTGTTGATGTGTTGGGCCTATAGCACAAAATCACAAGCAAGTTGGTACAACTAGGCACACGGTGTCTCATTTCTGCCGCTAACGTGTCGATTTGAGTGAGGGGATCCTCTCAGGGGGAGGTGGGGGTGGGATGGGGCCTAATGTCTCAAGCACTTTTCCAGGTTTTCCATCAATATACTCTATTCCATACCCCAATATTTCAAGCACGTCAAATCAAACAAAAATTATTTGCTGGGAATGTGACTTTCACATCCCTGTCTGGACATGCTAGTGAGGAACCTTCAATCCCAGATTAATTACCATTGATGAAGCTAACGTCCAACAAATGCAAAATTGAGCTTGGCATCCGGCCGTATGTTATTCAGTGATGTATTACGCTACGGACCCTGTTGCCTCGACGGAGGTCTTTGCGCTCATCCAGCGCTTGTTTCACATGGTCCGTCCGTTTTCAATGAAATATACTGCCAATGTTACTAGTAGTATACATATCTGTTGTTGTGAAGTCAGTTAAACTGACTAGAGAACCGCTAATGAACTCAGCTGAACTAACTGTATTGCGGTAGTCCATACCAGGGAGCACGACAAGCCATCCCTTGGAGCAAGAAAAACTTGAAAGAATTGATTTCGTTGCCATTGCAAATCCTGAATTTCGATGTTGAAGAATTAAAAACGAAATGACTTCAGCATTTCATCCACTAGTGGATGTTTTGGCCCGATCAACCACCAACTGGCCGGACTAGGAATATTATTTGTATTGTTAATACACATAACATAAATTGCGGACGTTACCGTAGGCCCATCATAATTTTTTTTAGTTTCTCGGGCCAACGCACTCGTCACTTTGTGCGCTGTGGGGTGTGACATCAGGATTTTCAGCTCGAGACAGGCAGTATTCAATGAGTGTTTTATTACGATGTCCATATCGAATGTTTCCATATTACCAAAGATAATAGAGGCAGGAATTTGAAACCTATGATCCACGTCCGATAACAGTAAAAAATATGACATCGACATGTATACCGTAGATCAATAATTTGCGGTACCGAACCTTAGATTCAGTTATTCGAGGTTTACAGACTGGTTTGTGCATGTCTTCAGCTTTGAGCATCAAACCAGTTAATGAGTACCGTAACAATTTTTTTCCTACACAATGTTGGTCGTATCAAGAAGATTTGGGGCACAGTAATCCCAGAACTTCCCACTGAAGTTGCCGAAATTCATTCAGCTGTCAAATGTTGGAGCGCGAACTATGTCCTTAGCAACAGTGTTTCGCCGTGCGCTAACGAGGGACAACTGCGCTCAGGATGGTGCACTATTGCCTTGAGACCGTGCGCTATCGCCTCGAGACCGTGCGCTATTACCGCGAGATCTTGTGACATCGCCTCTAAACAGTTAGCTACTGCAGAACATGTAATAGTTCTTGTGCTATACATGTAATATGGGGAATTACAGAATATCATACGACCAATCAGGATGAACAATTACGGTATCAGGTTTTATAATAAATTTTATGACAGATGGCTAACTGTTGAAATAGTGTTGGAAAATTAATATTCTGGGTAGGGAGCACACCTATTCTTTCTTGATTTCCTTTTTTTTAATAAAAAAAGAACATAAAATGAAATAAAAACCCAGTCACTGCACGGCTGTTTTAAGGGTGTTCACCAAATACAAGCGTCTAATCCGTCATTCATAATTCAGCCGTCGTCCATTAAAGAATATCCGCGTCCATAATCCAAAGACCTATTCCATATCCATATAACAGTATTAGCACCAAATTCAAAAAAGACAATCATAGCATACATAAACATAGGCTAGTTTCAGAATAATCAGAATACTTTTGTTCTTGACCTAATACTGTCACGGAACAAATAACGGATTTATTAAAAGCTTCATTTTATATTATAAATTCAACAATATAACCATTTGTAATGTTTCGTCGGTAAAGGACATCGTTCACTTGTTTGACCAGCATGTTTCGACATTTGTGATGCAGCGTATTTCACAAAATTAGAAGAATTTATCTGTTTTTCCTGCTAAAAAGGATGGCTTGTCGTGCACCGTGGTGTGGACTACCGCAATACAATTAGTTCAGCTGAGTTCGTCAACGGTTCTCTAGTCAGTTTAACTGACTTTACAACAACATATGTGTATACTCGTAACCTTGGCAGTATATTTAATTGAAAACGGACGGACCCTGTGATGAAAATGACTCCAATCGTGGATATGATGTGGGCTTGCCTGTCAAAATACCCACAACAGCTCTAACTGTGTAGCTTATTTACGGAAAACGGGATCTTGACAGAGAGGGAATTGTGATCACATCGCTTCTATGATTACATAGGTCCCTGATAGGCAACGTGATTATCCACCTATCTCCGCCCCTGTTCATCGGTATCGTGCACTTTGTCTGGAGAGGCCGAAAAAGTGTACTGTTTTGCTCCACAGGATGAAAAACATGCTCCACGGGATGGAATGTCATGCCAAAGCACACAAGGGATGGAGAACTGAATCTCTGGGGTGACCTGGTAATAGTAATATTTACATATGAATATTATATTATTTGGAGCTTTGTCTGCTGGGACTATGACGAATTTACTCTGGAGATTTGCTAGAACTTCTTGCGAATTGGGGCTTCTCAGTACTTGTTTTGCTTGGGGAAGGGTACTTCTGTCAATATGGCGGACTGTTTCAACGACGTTGCTCTTGGTGAGGTCCAGCCAACCATCGAGTACTGTAGGTTCAACTTTTTCTCGCTTAGACCAATCAATAACGTACTGTTCCAAAGCAGACAGGACTATCTTCTGGTCGGCCTTCAGATTTATATTTCTCGGCTCGCTATATTTAGGTCCATTCATCAGGAGTAATCTTAGGTCCTTATCACTCACCACATCAAGGTCACCAGTCACAACATGGTTGCATGGTGTATAGATAAAGTTCGACACTTTCACAATCACAACTATAGCCCCCCCCCTCCCCCCCGACGTGTATAAGTTCCAGTCAAACTCCTTGACAGCATTAGAGTAATTGAATATTTTGGTGGCTAGAGATGGTGGCTGTGACATCTCGTACACTCGTACAATAATCGATGTTTACAGTGTTCGTATACATGACTTCACAGTTTAGTCTTCTGGTTAACCTGTTCTAAAGCACATACCAAGAATCTAACGATTCGTGATATTCGTTGTACCTCAGGTACGCTTTTATTGTACCTGTTCATGTGACAACTTGGATGATATGATCACACGTCCCCTAGCACCGGCATAAGCGGTATTAGATACAAATCTAGAGAGCTATGATGGAAATGCTCTGACAACTCGTATATTGGTAATTGGTGAGCTGTTTCGCTGTGACAACTCGAACACTCGTACAATAACCGATGTTTACAATGAAACGAGACGAGTGAAGATTTTCAATCCATTTTCATCCGCAATTTAACCGCGGAAATTTGTAGACGCGTTAAATTTGGTTAATAATTGTCCTTGTGACATTTCTCATTGTAATCTAGTGGTTATAGCTCAAAATTTCACAAATGTTGATTCTGTTAAAATTAGAATATGAGAACCGCAATAACCTCGGCTATTCAGTCTGTGACGAACATTGTGAAAGTATCTAATAATAATGAGATAAAGATTGTCCCTCATATGTAAAAAAATTATTAACGTTTCACCAGTATCTATGCAAGGAACGCCACGAAGGGATCCGATGATACAGGTAACGATTATTATCACATATTTGCCTATGATACTGGACGTTTAGGCCCGTTGATAATATGGAATGACACCGTTTCATATCATGATATGGATTTCTGCTCTCCCCAGGAATTCGCCGTACTGTCTCTGCAGTTATCTCGTCTGACCGAGCGCACTTTGTGCTTTTCACCTGGATCTTGCTAAGTGTTAAATTTTATAAGGTATGCGTTAATCAAACCTGAATTTTAACCTTCTCGTGACAATAAATATAACGTGTTGTGTATCCTCAGAATGGAACGCGTATTTATTTATATATTCCTTTCTATATTGCCACAACTGTTGTTTTAGTTCCATTTACCATCCGTCATCTTGTTTGTATTTATATGTAAATTCATCCAGTCATCTGGAGAGGTGTTAGTATAGGCTTGTCCTGTTCATCAATCCATTACTGAAATAAAATATTGTTTAAACCAGAATGGAACGAAGAAATCTGACTGTAGTTTACCGATGGTCCATCGAAAATTGGGCCATCGGTAAATTACAGTCAGATTTCTTCGCCCCATTCTAATGATACACAACACCTTATATTTATTGTCAGAAGGTTAAACTTCAGGATTGATTAACGCATACCTTGTAAAATCGACCCCCCATATCAGCCCTTCGGTCCTCTGGCTGATATGGAGTCTCGGGCTGATACTAGGGCCGATATGAAAATGGGTATACAATAATCTCTATATTATTTAAGGTGACGTTTAACTTTCTTGTATATATCAGGTTATAGCTGACCAGTTCACGTTGCAAGAACGCTATAACAACTGGGATAAGAATTATTGCATATCGGGCGTCTCAAATCTTCTGCCGATTCGAAGGGTAATATGCTGACATATCAATGCGGTTTCTTGGTGAAGAGTTGCCTCCCTTTGATCATGTCTGCTACCTTTTCCCCAATCATCACACAGGGTGCGTTAATATTAGCTGTTGGAAGTTCTGGCATGATCGATGCATCAGCAACTCGAAGATTCCTTATGCCCTTAACTCTGAAAACAAGAATATTTGTACGTAAGTAATTGTTCATAAGACTTTTTTAAACTGATATTAAGAGGAACAGTTGAAAATTGTATAATATGTGTTTTCCGGAACTTCCGTAAAGGACAGTTCAATTATCGGTACAATAGAAGTATCGGACTGATACCCTACAGTGTTGGAATTTATCGCCATTGTTTCTCTACAATGGTCAGTAGACTTCATGCTCTGTCGTGTAGTGTGCGGTTACCTTAATTGAGGATCCACGACTGTATCAGAGTCATCTCTTTGTCCCATTCTGCACGTTCCGGCACAATGATAAAACGGAAGTGTTAAAGTTCGGGCGTATTCTTCCCAATATTCGTCCGTGAAGGGCGTCTTGTTGTAACTGGGTAGTATTCGACCGATAAACTTCGCCCCGATGGATTTGTATGCTTTTGTCTCGCACAACTTCATTATAAACTTCAGTCCTTCAATGGAAAGGGGAAATAAAACATTAAATTGGCTGTGAATGACTTATTATACACGCGGAACTATTAAAGGTTCGCTATTTTGCGGTAAAATGTTTTCCGCGAACGATAGGTTCCGCAAATATATCTTCTTTCGTATGCCTGTATAAAACAGAGAAGAATCGTTCTGATTTCTGAGATTGTAGATCTACCCTTGTGAGTGTCACGTTGTTGTTTTCCGTCTGCGCATCGTATGAAAATATGCAGGTAACGTTGTCTACAGATGCCACATGGCTATGATCCGTTGTCAACAAGAAATGGAATAATTCTTTATGGAATAATATTAAACCATTGATGTAACTGTGTCACGTTTGTTTCATTTTATCAGTTGAATAGCTTACCTATTTGTTGTCTAATCTTGCCTAAATTCCACATGCTGCCATTTGATTTAATCAGCGTGTCCTTGTTCTGACTGAGTGACCCAGTGATTGAAACATGCACCTTTCAAACAGAGTTCCAGGTGTGAGAGTCGTGCCAATAGAGTTGCACGATTATGGTGACTGATTGAGCAAGAGAAACAATATTTTCATTTGACACAGGAAATCTCTGGATAACTGAGCGCTGGCTTATCATCGAAATGCTTTCCAATGAAAACCGTAAAAGATAATTTCCATGATTAAATGAAGCATCTGCAGTATATAGTTCTGCACGGAGTATTATTGGTATTGGTACATACTTTCTCGCTCGCTTTCGTTCAATCGCAAGAGTTGAGCAACATATACTTCAATTGTGTAATTACAAGTACACCAGCTAAATACTGATCATGAAATGAGGTACAGAGCCGATAGCATTTTAACCTCTGATGACAACGAGTATTGCCTATTCAATACCTGATTTGCCATATAACGGTACCATAATTCACAAAAGAGATAATATGGATGTTTTTCAGCTTTGAACTCCGTTATTGGTCAGCAGAGTTTGTGAGAAGGCCCATTCACATAATCTACTTGCTGATTCAATCAATGCATTTGTGCTTCAATTGTCGATTCCAATTTATCTTCGTGGGAAAGATATAATATGCTTCTTAAAAGTTGAGGGTGCTCTTCTGAGATAATACTATGCTCATACGGCTTCCCACTGGGGACCCATGCTTATTTGCATTAAAGAAAGACCGGGGGCCCTCGGTGATCGAGTGATCTATGGCGCTTGGCTGGCGATCGCTAATCTCATACCGGTGAACCTGCACGGGCTAGACCCCCCCGCTGGTGCATGTATGAAATTTTGCCAGCTACTTGCCGACGGGTGGTAGTTCTCTCCGGGTACTCCGACTGTCACCATATGAGTGAAATAACCTTTAGTGTGAAATTACCCCCTCCCCGCTCATCCCAAAAATGAAATGGGAACCATTCGGAATGATAAGCACGATCCTGTATCAGGTTGATGTCTTGCTATATATTCATCTAAACTATGTGATATGTTGTTATAATAATAGCAATCCCATCCGAAATCAGATAGCCAGTCGTCGTTGATAATCGAAATCCTTGAAATTCATGAGTCAACTTAACATACCTTTGATCTATCCGCGTCATTTATCTGCATCCTGTTCTCCGAATGATTTTCCAAGTCATTTTTATGATTGTTGCATCTCCTCTCATATAACCCAGGAGTACAATGGTTAATTAAGAAATAATAACCGAGGAAGATGTTTCAAATTTCACAGATTAACACCAGTTGGCACGAGTCCAGCAGTTTAGATCCGATGCCGCATTTTCGAGGTCTTTATTTCGATTCGTACATGCACAATCGATTATTTCTTACGAAATTCTGTTAAATTAGCTAAAATATTTTGTGTATGCCTTCCACATTGATCAAAACAATTTTTGAATGGGCGTTACCTCCCAGCTGGTCAATGCGAACATTGTTGCAAACTGCGGAAACGTACATATTGCGCGCGCTCTTGTTATCTTCGCCAGCCGACGACGTCGCAGCACTGCAGGTGTTTGTCCTGGTAGACAAACATGGTAGATATATTAATGTCGGAAGCCATACAGCATTCTTTAGCTCGACTACATAGAGGAGATATCATTCATGGGATGTTTCTTTGTTTATAGAGTTGCTTGAATTTCTCATTAAAAATATCTATGTGAAATTTGGCAACACAATATATCAGCAGCATATAGGTATTCCAATGGGTACTAATTGTGCACCCCTGTTGGCTGACCTGTATCTGTTCTCTTATGAATATGATTATATGCAGGCGCTTTCAAAAACCGATCCATTCAAAGCCCGTTCCTTCTCATTCACCAAACGCTATATAGACGATCTTCTCGCTGTGGATAATCGCTATATAAATGACGCAGTGAAGGATATATATCCACCTTCACTGGATTTGAAGGAAACTACAGATAGCCCTACAGGCACATCTTATTTAGATCTCTATCTCTATAAAAATGAAGCGGGCATTCTCTCTCTCGTCGACTTTATGACAAAAGAGATGATTACAATTTCGACATCGTAAACTATCCCTTTCTGGATAGTAATATTCCAGTGGGACCTGCATATGGCGTATACATATCTCGCTTAGTAGCATTTGCTAGATCCTGTGTTAAATGTGATGATTTTAATCAACGTCACAAAACATTGTTGCAGAAACTTATAAAACAGGGCTATTCCACCAAGCGCCTCCACTCAAAGTTTCTCAAATTTGGCGATACATATCGCATGCTGATAGCAAATACGAACGTAGCGTGCAAGATCTATGGCGCTACGTTTCGTAACTTGTGTCTAATTCCGCTTAACCCGGGGCTAGGGGCCGTATGAACCCATGTACTTCAAGATCCTCATGGTACTCATATGAACAGTCACAATCAAAGCGTGACTGAGATACATCTTTTCTTTAGATGACGACTCTATAACGAATATTATGGATTAAGAATACTGATCAGCGATACGGATTTGATATTTTCGGAACATCATGATGTCTTGCCGGCATCATTGAAAACTGTTGACCGCTTCTCTCTTGCAGGAAACAAGCCTATGTTTATGTATACTACGATTGTCTTTTTGAATTTGGTGCTAATACTGTTATGTGGAAAATGGAATAGGTCTTTGGATTATGGACGCGGATATTCTCTAATGGACGACGGCTGGATTATGAATGACGGACTAGACGCTTGTAAATTTATCGGGAATTCTATAACACTTACACCTATTACACACTGATAACAGTGCAATTATTAGACGATTTAGCACGGTTAAAAACTTTATGACGTAATAAATCTACACTCGTGATCTTGACACGCACAGGTGTTCACCCGGGAGAATTCAGTTGAGAGGGTGGGTGATAAATTGCAGGACAAAGTCTCGTCAGCCTATACAATCGAATAAACAAATAGAATGGATACCCTGCAAGTAGGAACTTTAGTTTATTTTATAGGCAGAACCAGGAGCCGCGGAGCACATTTAAAAGTGTGTGTGTGGGTGGCTGAACTCTATACCGGTCATGTTCAATATTGGTAGGATATTATAGGACTTATAACATTGCGATCCCAGAAAGTGAGTGGGGGGGGGGATAATAGCGATATTAAAAGGTATTGAATTCGTTTTATTTTATTAATCAAGTCTTATACAGTTTCAAGTTATCAAGTTTCACAGTCATCACATTTTGACGTTTTTTTCTAAAATGTCAATGTTTTCAATAGCACCGTGAACATAAATTTCCTTCCTAGTTAAATAAATACTGGCAACATTTTTCATGTTTGAGAAAAAGCTGTAAATTAATATTTATTAAAGACGTAAATTACTGTCTCAAGTTTAGCTGTTGGTTCCATCGTGAAATTGATTAAGAATGCCACACAAATAGGTTTGTTAGCATGTATGTTTCACACAGCTTCAGGTGGCAGAAATACTGCGCCCCCTTCTGAGAGACCACATAATCGCGTCCATTAATATTGGTACGCTGCCAACTGAGGCGGAAGGCACATTTCAACAAAGGGAAGAAAGGTTGTGAACGTTTATCATATTTTCCAATCTTTCATTGTAATATTTGTTGATAATCAATTTGAGTAGTGCAATAGAATAGGAATAATGCTTTCCCCCTTGTCCTAAAATATAAACATTCCCACACTAACCGTGCGTAAAATAACGATTTAGCACGCCTATGAAAACAATATTTCTTAATTCAACACCACTTTCGGTACAATGCTATACCATTGTGGACTGGAGGTATGTTCGAATGAAGAATTTGACTATACCGATGAAGTAGACATATTTGTTGGCCGTTCATTCAATCAGATAAGTCAATCAGGGACAGAGGGCTATGCCCTGGAGCATTGTGTTGTTTCTGTTTTAAGTCTAAAGTAAAGTGCATTACCTTCAACGAGAGTCTTCACGTCGTCCGAATGTGACAAAGATTGCTGATCGATGATTGGATAGGCGAAGGGGTCGGCACTACCTAGTCTTACTGTCCCTCTGCTCTTTGGATGTGTGATTACAGGGAACACACTGAAGCCATGTTTTCCAATCATTCCAGAAAACATTTCTTCGCAAATCTGTAACACAAAAATAACAAAACATGGTGTCCAGCGGTGTACCGATTTTAATAAGTAGGTCTGCATTGATCATAATGGCGCACATTTCCACATCGAGAGAAGAGATATCTTTCATTGGGACAATCCAAGGGAGTACAATTTTTGATTATAGATATTTCCAATTCCCCCCCCCCCCCCGGCCAATGAAAATCCAGGATTTCGATTTCAAAATTCTAACTGACCAACCGAATGCTTTGAATCTGGAAGATATACTGCGATGCGCTGTTCCTTCTGTAAAACTGCATTATCTTTGGTATAATCTTTTCTTCGTGAAGAATACTTCACATTAGTTCGGGAATCACTAATCCTGATGCTGTTGACCTCTCGGCTACTTCGGCCAAGTGTTGGATTTTAATCAGTTCTGTTTCACGGTGGTGATTTTCACAATGCACCATTTGCGGGTTGGCATAAGTGAATCGGCCATTCGGACGTTCCCAATTGGATATTAAGAGAATATCCATGCCATCACTTCTCGACTTTATAATCAGTACGTCGATTTCCACCCTGGAAGTCTCGAATGCTTTCTGTGACCAATATTATGGTGTGATTTAAATGTAAACGGAGGGTTATTCGTACAAGACTATACTACCGCTGGCAGCACCCATGGTCAGGTTAATAAAAATCCTATACTATTTCTGTGAAAAAGGCACGTTAAGTATACATGTACATTCCGCCTCACCTTGTCCGACAACGACGCTATAATGTTACTTTTGCTTTCTCCAGATCCAAACAAACAATCCACTCCGGAAAGCTGTATATCTGGATTAGGGTTACCGGGATCCTGGAGCCTTGAACGTATCAGCGCGGTACTCTGAACAATATTGGTTGCCAGTGGACCTATTAATTGAACGAAAAGACATAATCGGAGTAGCATTTGATTGCTGGACGTCATGTAAGGACGACTGGGCAAATCTCCACGCACCAGCATATTAAGGATTGAATTTTCGTGCTCGCCTGAAACTGTTCCTCTTAATAATTGCTTTGTGAATTGAGAGGTTTTACGAGAATAATCCATTTTGTCTGGGAGATAGCGTTTTATTTCGCATTAACCACCCGCTGGTCGCCGTCATTCTTCGAGTTGGAACAAAATTACGTCGTAGTTGAGAGAGAATGATGTGCGAGTTGAGTGTAGTTAACCGTTGCGCGCTGTGCCGAAGACCATGTGACGCTACCAGTGACGTCGCCTCTGTTACTTCGTATGGAACAAGAACAATGTCACTGTCCACCTTGCCTCGCTCTACTTTACAAATATGGTGATGCGGTACAACCACTCTTCAAAAAGTGAATTAACACATCCCGAATGAGCACATCTGAAGGATTATTTCCACGGAACACCTTGTTTACATGGAACACTTTATTTAGAGTTTACACAGTGCAAAATCTTAATGAAAATAACGTTAGGGAGACTTGCACCAATCATGAAAATTGGATTTTAAGTAGCCTAACACATACAATAGTGAGTTCACCTGCTCGCAAACTGTCGTATAATTCTCTGTTTTTTCCATCTCCCATAACAGCTGGTGTGGCGGACCAAGGCTTTTCAATTTCAAACTCCGGCCCAAAAACGGCTACATGGTTTTGAAGGTTGTTACCAACCGGCAAATCGACCACAACGGGGATCTAAAAATACCAAAGACAAGATAGGTCCAACATGACAGAACATTTATAAAATATCCGGCGCTACTAGTTGGACAGTTACAGATATAATCCGTCGAAAATCGTTAGTTGAGAAGATCAATAGAACACCAATAACTACCATGTGCTAAGTTATAACTTTCCCCGAAGAAGAAAGGACGAAAAAACGGGATAGGAACACCTCAGTTTCTAAAATTACGACGTTCTGTCTCACATAATTTACAGCTGAAAGTTGGTCGTTAATTGAACCATGGTGTTGTTCATCATGGGTAACCAATTGTTTGGTCACACGGCATGTTCAGCTAACACTTTCAAGAGAACATGACTATATTAGCAATATCTGTCTCGAAAATTAATTTTGGTCTGACTTCAAATGAAGGTATGAACTATTCGGAAGGCGTACGCTCCTAATATATATACTTATCAGTGACAGCGTGATCAACCTCTGCGATTACATAGGCATTTAAACGTGGATAATGAATTAGATTGATCATTAATCATTTAATATTTTGTAATTACAAGCGTCTGGTCCGTCATTCATAATTCAGCCGTCGTCCATTAAAGAATATCCGCGTCCATAATTCCATATTTCATATAACAGTATTAGCACCAAATTCAAAAAGACCATCATCGTATAGATAAACATAGGTTAGTTTCCCGCAAGAGAGAAACGGTCAACAGTTTTCAATGATGCCGGCACGACATCATGATGTTCCAAAAATATCAAATCCGTATCGCTGATGAGTATTTTTAATGCATAATAATCGTTGTAAAGTCGTCATCTGGAGAATGATGTATCTCAGTCACGCTTTGATTGTGACTGTTCATATGAGTATCATGAGGATCTTGAAGTACAGCGCATATTTGTATGCGCAGAAAGAAACTTCACCAACTAAAATTGTATCAGCTGGCTCATTATATTATTCATTGTAATTTATTTCTAACCTGCTTTCAGAATTTGATTCATTGTATGAGATAGGTCCAGGAACTGCACATTGAAATACATTCTTGAACACCACAGAAGCGTCTGGTCATTCACTGGAAACCGGAGAATAGAAACATAAACGCCCGATGGAAGTGTTGAAGCTTTTCCTATATCGTTGATAGTAAAATGTATGCGACAGTTGGTCGAAAGGGTGATTGCACTCTAAATTGGGCGGTAATTACTTTCATTATTCGTTAGACATAGAAAATCTGCAATAAATAATAGATCATAAGTATATTTTCAAGCCACGTCAAGTGTTGTTTCAGTTTTTTTTTCTTTTAAAGAAAGTAACCCCTCGCCTGCGCTATTGTTTCAAACAGACGGTTTTTCTCTGATGTGAATTATCAACACCTCTAGTTCTGATGGGCAGTATTTCCGCTAACTTCTTCCATGCAAGCTTATATCAGAAATGAACTTTGTTATCACAATCTCTGTATTTGAACTTTATCACAAGTAATTCTCAGAAGAAAAAAACAAATGGAATCTGTAATGTGGTGGGAGAATGTCCAGTGGAGATAATGTCACGGATTCATGAATTATACCATATCATAAAACAAATTCACACCGGTGTAAAGATATCGGTAAACATGATTTTCATTTTTCGTTTGAAACGATCAATGTTTGGTTCAAAATATTGTTGGAACAAATTTAACACATGTTTCCATATCATTATTATGCAGATCATATCCAGATGTGACGTTTATTCCGAGTCGGATTCTAGTCAAATTTGTAATAAGTTATCGATTTGAGAGACGATCAATCAATTATATATTCACAAAAGATTAACCAAACGTTTTTTTTTCAAATGGATTTAGGGAAACATCGAGACATGGATGCATCGATTAAAAGTTGAATAACATGAAAGACATTTTCGTTAATCCGTTCTCGGGATTCTATTTTAAGCCGCGATATGCGTATACCACGAGCGGCCCCATAGTATGCCACAACACTCCGATCGCCTGAGAAGCTAAACGATCAAATTAACGGCAACAAAACACGAACATATGGAAACAGGGACCCCCTTCGAGAATCCCGATGAGTTTGCGTCCATCTCGAAAACCGGGACGTTTCGATCGAGATAGACCCGAGAGCAAACAGGGAGACGTCGCCAAGGGTCCTGGTTCTGCCCTACCGGTTTCAGCCGAGAAATTTCTAATTCATCTCGAAGGAATCGAGAAAGTGCCTCGATTAATTGGGCGTGACCCATAAGGGTTAGTGAATCACCCAATCGAATTTCTCACGCTCTCTGAAATTTGTCGTCAAAAATCATTTCATATGTATACATGCTCAGTGGCTGGCTATACGCCATACCAAATATAATTTCTTCATTATAAAGCCAGTCGCACACTGCCACATCAAGAGAGAAAGTTGGTCATCCCAGGGACAAACCACGGTTGTAAGGCCTATGGGCCGTCATAGCTCAGTAGGTAGAGCATCGGCGCGATAAGCCGGGGTCGTGGGTTCGAATTCCGCTGACGAACAATTTATTCTTTTTCTCTCAAAAATCATTTCTCTCTCAAAAATCATTTCATATGTATATATGCTCAGCGGCGGGCTATACGCCAAACCAAATATCATTTCTTCATTATAAAGCCAGTCGCACATTGCAACGCCGATAGAGCAGGTTGGTCATCACAGAGACACTCCACAGTTGTAATACCTATGAGTCGTCATAGCTCAGTAGGTAGAGCATCGGCGCGATAAGCCGGGGTCCTGAGTTCGAATCCCGCTGACGACCAATTTATTCCTTCTCTCTCAAAAATCATTTCATATGTGTATATACGCCATACCAAATATCATTTCTTCATTATAAAGCCAGTCGCATATCACAGGGACAATCCACGGTTGTAATACCTATGGACCGTCATAGCTCAGTGGATAGAGCATCGGCGCGATAAACCGGGGTCGTGGGTTCAAATCCCGCTGACGACCAATTTATTCTTTCTCTCTCAAAAATCATTTCATATGTATCTATGCTCAGTGGCGGGCTATACGCCATACCAAATATCATTTCTTCATTATAAAACCAGTCGCACATTGCAACACCGAGAGAGAAGGTTGGTCATCACAGGGACAATCCACGGTTGTAATACCTATGGGCCATCACAGCTCAGTAGGTAGAGCATCGGCGCTATAAGCCGGGCTCGTGGGTTCGAATCCCACTGATAATCAGTTCATTCTTTCTCTCTCAAAAATGATTTCATATGCTCACTGGCGGGCTATACGCCATACCAAATATCATTTCTTCATTATAAAGTCAGTCACACATTGCAACAACGAGAGAGAAGGTTGGTCATCACAGGGACAATCTACGGGTGTAATACCTATGGGCCGTCATAGCTCAGTGGGTAGAGCATCGCCGCGACAAGCCGGGGTCGTGGGTTCGAATCCCGCTGACGATCAATTTATTCTTTCTCTCTCAAAAATCATTTCATATGTATATATGCTCAGTGGCGGGTTATACGCCATACCAAATATCATTTCTTCATTATAAAGCCAGTTGGGCACAATGCAACACCGAGAGAGAACGTTGGTCATCACAAGGATAATCCAAGATTGTAATACCTATGTGAATGTATTGGTTGTGAGCTGAATAGGTATAGTTATTCCAATTTAAACGCGTGTCTTTTGTAAAATGTGCCTCCATTTTCAAACTTGAATTCAGCGAAATAATCATGAAATAGAAACAATTTCAACAATTTTGACCCAGGTGGGTTGCAAGCCCTTAACGTTCTCTATTGTGTGACTGAACCCGAACTTGGACTGTTGGTAAGTGCACATAACGATTTGTTCCCCCTGTAATTGGAATGAATTTTCGCATATATTGGGAAGTCATAATGTAGCAAGACTTAAGTTTTTCGTGTTTGCTAAGAAAGATCTACATCGAAAGCAGACATGCTTCGCTAGTACATGCATCCCTGTTCTTAGAGACTTGAAAAATTTGACTTCACAAACATGTTATATGGTTGTCTCCTTTCCCTGGTAGTAAAGCTAAGTTACTGGTGCGAAAGAAATTCAATTCAATCATTTTTCCATCATATAGGTAGCGCTCTGTTTCGCGAGAGGACGCGGAGATAGCCATAGTTCTTCGGTACAACTAGTTTTGGTAATAGACCCCTTGACATAGCAGGGCAGTCATACTCATAAATGATCTCATGAGGATCCCACACTTGGAGCACCCAGGTCATATTTGCACGATTCCCAAGAGTAGTGTGTTGTCCTTGTTACGCATGAAATTAACTGGGTATTCTATGCCCAGATATGCTCTTCGCTTGTCTAGATGATCTGAGGTGCCCAATAACCTACCGCCAGGGATTCTAGGTGTACCCTCGGTCCAATTCCTGAAAGCATCAGAATTTTGGGCGACCCTATTGCACCGGCGCTGATCACGATTTCCCGTCGGGCCCGCACAGTCCGGGTATTTCCGCCTCGAACGAACTGAACCGCACGAGCAACACAGTTGTCAATTAAAACCTGAAAAGATATTGAGCGAAACTTGAGTTTGATGGTATCACTTGTATATCAAGCTAACATAGAATAAACTGGGTGTATTTATGGACACTGACACATAACTCAAGTAATCAATCAGCACCATATATCCGGTACGTTAGATTGGATACCTCTCCTCACGTTTGAATACGGAAACATTCTGTCAACCCTGTTCATGCCCATGTGCGACAAATGCAGCCGTCTTCCGCACAGAATTTCCACGTGCGTAGGCGGCATATCTTATTTACAGGAGACTGTTATACCAAAAACCATGTAGGAATACAATAGCAGGTCTAGAAGTCGGACATAGAATTTAACAAGTTTTGAAACGGTGCAAAATTATCAAATCCGTATCGCTGATCAGTATTCTTAATCCATATGATATACGTTGTAAAGTCGTTATCTAGAAATATCAAATCCGTATCGCTGATCAGTATTCTTAATCCATATGATATACGTTGTAAAGTCGTTATCTAGAGTATGATGTATCTCAGTCACTCTTTTAGTGGCTGTTCATATGAACACTATGAGAATCTTGAAATACATAGGTTCATATGGCCCCTAGTCCAGGGTTAAGCGGAATTAGACACAAGTTACGAAACGAACCGCCATAGATCTTGTTCGCTACGCTCGTATTTTGCTATCAGCATGCGATATGTATCGCCAAATTCGAGAAACTTTGAGTGGAGGCGCTTGATGGTATAGCCCTGTTTTACAAGTTTCTGCAATAATGTTTTGTGACGTTGATTAAAATCGTCACATTTAACGCAAGATCTACATATAGCAAATGCTACTAGGTGAGATATGTATACGCCATATGCAAGTCCCTCTGGTATATTACTGTCCAGATAGGGATAGTTTACGATGTCGAAATTGTAATCATCTCTTTTGTCGTAAAGACGACGAGAGAGAAGGCCCGCTTCATTTTTTTAGATATAGGTCTAAATAAGATGTGCCGCTCGGGCCATCTGTAGTTTCCTTCAAATCCGTCAGCCCTCATAGCATAATAATAGTACTTCTGACTGTAATATGAGACAGACTATCGAAGTATCGATTGAATTGAGCAAATATTTCACGATTGAAGTCGTAAATTGTTCGTGATCGTCTCCCGAAAGGTGAGCTACTGAAGCACTAGCGTTCTGTATCTCATCTTCGCCCTATTGCAAAGGTTTGGCTTCTAGGGCATTAACATCGTCATCCAGCCAGCGACAAGACAGGCAGTGTGATGACAAGGTCCCAATCCGGCATATACGCATTAATTGTCACAGTGAAAGAACAAACATGAAGTTACCTTTGTGACGTGGCTGTTTGTGGCAATGTGTAAGCATTCTCTAGACATTGCTGGGCGTATAAAAGCTTCTGCAGAACTCTGTCTGATTCCGTCCCCAATATTTGACTGGACCACCATGAACCCTGTGGGAAGATTACTTCCGATTTATATGTCTACAATATACATGATATAATGAGTAACAAAAGAAAACTGAGGATGCAAAGGTTTCGATACATTTACACCTTCATATTACGTTTGCAGTATGAAGCGAGAGATGTGTATCAATAGATTCTATACGAGTTATCTAGCATTGATGAGTTAACAATTAACATATTTAACCGTTCTCGTAGAATTAATTTGTTTACATCCAACTGTCAAATATACCCTCGGATTGCATTGGGAGTATCTCAGATTTGTGTTCGTGGCTGTCAGTCATCCAACGTCGTCAGTTATCGAGCGGGTCGGAGTGGGCTCAGGATATCATAGCTAAACATGACGTTGTAACCGGTGCTCTTTTCAAGTAGTTAAGGATTATAGTTACATGTAAGTTATAAATTGCTCATTCTAATAAGGTATATTTGATGCATTCATCATCCCTGTCGTATGCGTTGTATAACCGCTTCCTGTGTCGATTACATTCGACATGCTTGCCTCATACTTCCGCCAAAAGCAGCCAGAGGGTGCTACACCGACATTTTGGGAGCTTACACACTGGCTTTGTGGATTTAGGTCGCCTATAATACACCCATATCTGAGTAGATGACCAGACAGCTTTCTGAACGGAGTGTTTGTTTCAACAATATTTTCGTTACGTTATTGAAATCGTAACATTTTACTCAGGATCTAGCAAATTTTACTGGTCAAGATATGTGTATATATACGCCATATTCGGGATCGTCTATAATGGTAGTATCCAGTATTAAAGGAATATTATCAATGTCGCAATTGCGATCGCACCTCTTGTCGTAGAATCAGACCTTTTCATTTTGATATTCGGTCTGAATGTGATATTCCATGTAAACTATTAGTGGTTTCTTCAAATCCAGTAAAGTTGGATATTTATCTTTCCCGTCCTTTCCCATATGATATTCCACTCCAATGTTGAGGAATGACAAGAAATGAGCATATAAGAGAACAGATATAGATCTGACAAAAGGGAGAACCTCTCCATACGAGAACGTATCGTTAGGATAAATTCGAGCATCTCTATCAAAACAAAAAAAATCTCATAACTAACGTCGTTTATTGTACATGTAGTAGAACTGAAGAGGTCTTTGATGGAAACTACAGATAGGCCTAACTGCACATCATATTTAGACCTATATCTCTCTAAAAATGAAGCGGGCCTTCTCTCTAGTCGACTTTATGACAAAAGAGATGATTACAATTTCGACAACGTAAACTATCCCTTTCTGGACAGTAATATTCCAGTGGGACTTGCATATTACAAGCGTCTGATCCGTCATTCATAATTCAGCCGTCGTCCATTAGAGAATATCCGCGTCCATAATCCAAGAAATGAGCATATAAGGGTGCACTCCAGAGATTCTTCCATTCGACATGGAATAGACTATGGGCCCGTTTTTCGGCCACCAGTTGTCGTAAAACCGTCAACCCAAATCACTTATATGTATATATTTTCTGAAAGAGCATGATGAAACTATTATTTTAAGATATAACACTGCTATGTTATAGAAAAATTAAACTCGAACATTCTCCTCCATGCTTGCTTCATTTTTCCTAGAAAACCCCTTAAAAATGTCGAAAAATGGTCAAATTCGGCTCAATTTCCAGAAAAATCTGTAAGAGCGATTTCAATTAAACTTCTTACTCACGTTCCCTGGTCCGGTCTCAACTTAAAAGGCAAACAAAAGTGGGTGTCAACCTGCCCGTTTTTTGTCAGATTTTCTTCCCGTAAATGAGTCCCGATTTTTAGGCACACCCAAGGGGCATAACTGAGGCAGGACAAACTTTACTCCATGATCCCGATCAGCGTGTAGACGAAGCGAGCACTCGATTTGTACGTACTCGTTTGCAGCGTTGATAATGCTGAATAGGATGGCATTATAGATATAAGCTATTAAGAAGACAAGAAGAATTATGATGTAGCAGAACAAGGGCAGTCTATCGTATTATGAAATTAGAGAGGGGCCATTACTACGAAACTGTGGAGGGCCACCTTAAGGGGCAGGATGTTTTTTACGAAATTAATTATTCACATGTATCGTAATCTCAGAGTGTTTGCGAGTATGGCGGTATACAACACTTGCCAGTTATACATATTATTTTGGGAAATCCGACCGATAACTTTCCCCCTACCCCATCTTTGTTTTGATCACTTTTGCCAATTCTAGCAGGATTTTCGAGAATAAAACTCAAAATTAACCTATTTCTTCTTAATAATGGTCATCCATTCGGCAATATGAAGGCCGTGGTTGCTTTTCCGCTTTCCAGTGATAGCAGAAACGCGGAAAATGCAAATAAGAGCTGTAACCAAGTCAAATTATTGGTAATTTTGCACTAAATTTTCTCCTAGAAACATGGGAAATACCTCAGAAACTTGAGAAATAATTCGTAAAACCATAATAATATACATCCATTCCATCCTTTATGGACTGTAAATGGGTTATCTTGTAATGAAAATTTACACTGGCAAATTTATATCATTCTGATAGGACCTCGTTCTGCCATAATATCCACCGAAATCTCATTCCAGGGGGAGATAACTCCTGTATGGAATACAATGTGCAATAACCTCAATAGTATACTAATGGACACACTGTGGATTATTTTAATCGAACTCCTGGTCTTCTTTCCACCTGCTTCCGAAAATAGCGCTTCAGGTGTAACTAGGCAGTCAAAATTAAACAATCTGGCGTAATGATACATCTCCGCTCCGTAACGGAGTCTACATTAAGATAATGCATAGACTCCACTATTATGCCTTAAAGGGTGCACTCCAGAGATTCTTCCATTCGGCATGGAATAGACTTAGACTATGGGTCCGTTTTTCGGCCACCAGTTGTCGTAAAACCTTCAACCCAAATCACTTATATGTATATATTTTCTGAAAGAGCATGATGAAACTATTATTTTAAGATATAACACTGCTATGTTATAGAAAAATTAAACTCGAACATTCTCCTCCATGCTTGCTTCATTTTTCTTAGAAAACCCCTTAAAAATGTCGAAAAATGGTCAAATTCGGCTCAATTTCCAGAAAAATCTGTAAGAGCGATTTCAATTAAACTTCTTACTCACGTTCCCTGGTCCGGTCTTAACTTAAAAAGGCAAACAAAAGTGGGTGTCAACCTGCCCGTTTTTTGTCAGATTTTCTTCCCGTAAATGAGTCCCGATTTTTAGGCACACCCAAGGGGCATAACTGAGGCAGGACAAACTTTACTCCATGATCCCGATCAGCGTGTAGACGAAGCGAGCACTCGATTTGTACGTACTCGTTTGCAGCGTTGATAATGCTGAATAGGATGGCATTATAGATAGATATAAGCTATGAAGAAGACAAGAAGAATTATGATGTAGCAGAACAAGGGCAGTCTATCGTATTATGAAATTAGAGAGGGGTCATTACTACGAAACTGTGGAGGGTCACCTTAAGGGGCAGGATGTTTTTTACGAAATTAATTATTCACATGTATCGTAATCTCAGAGTGTTTGCGAGTATGGCGGTATACAGCACTTGCCAGTTATACATATTATTTTGGGAAATCGATAACTTTCCCCCTACCTCATCTTTGTTTTGATCACTTTTGCCAATTCTAGCAGGATTTTCGAGAATAAAACTCAAAATTAACCTATTTCTTCTTAATAATGGTCATCCATTCGGCAATATGAAGGCCGTGGTTGCTTTTCCGCTTTCCAGTGATAGCAGAAACGCGGGAAAATGCAAATAAGAGCTGTAACCAAGTCAAATTATTGGTAATTTTGCACTAAATTTTCTCCTAGAAACATGGGAAATACCTCAGAAACTTGAGAAATAATTCGTAAAACCATAATAATATACATCCATTCCATCCTTTATGGACTGTAAATGGGTTATCTTGTAATGAAAATTTACACTGGCAAATTTATATCATTCTGATAGGACCTCGTTCTGCCATAATATCCACCGAAATCTCATTCCAGGGGGAGATAACTCCTGTATGGAATACAGTATGCAATAACCTCAATAGTATACTAATGGACACACTGTGAATTATTTTAATCGAACTCCTGGTCTTCTTTCCACCTGCTTCCGAAAATAGCGCTTCAGGTGTAACTAGGCAGTAAAAATTAAACAATCTGGCGTAATGATACATCTCCGCTCCGTAACGGAGTCAACATTAAGATAATGCATAGACTCCACTATTATGCCTTAAAGGGTGCACTCCAGAGATTCTTCCATTCGGCATGGAATAGACTATGGGCCCGTTTTTCGGCCACCAGTTGTCGTAAAACCGTCAACCCAAATCACTTATATGTATATATTTTTTGAAAGAGCATGATGAAACTATTATTTTAAGATATAACACTGCTATGTTATAGAAAAATTAAACTCGAACATTCTCCTCCATGCTTGCTTCATTTTTCCTAGAAAACCCCTTAAAAATGTCGAAAAATGGTCAAATTCGGCTCAATTTCCAGAAAAATCTGTAAGAGCGATTTCAATTAAACTTCTTACTCACGTTCCCTGGTCCGGTCTTAACTTAAAAAGGCAAACAAAAGTGGGTGTCAACCTGCCCGTTTTTTGTCAGATTTTCTTCCCGTAAATGAGTCCCGATTTTTAGGCACACCCAAAGGGCATAACTGAGGCAGGACAAACTTTACTCCATGATCCCGATCAGCGTGTAGACGAAGCCAGCACTCGATTTGTACGTACTCGTTTGCAGCGTTGATAATGCTGAATAGGATGGCATTATAGATATAAGCTATTAAGGAGACAAGAAGAATTATGATGTAGCAGAACAAGGGCAGTCTATCGTATTATGAAATTAGAGAGGGGCCATTACTACGAAACTGTGGAGGGCCACCTAAGAGAACAGATATAGATCATATACATATCTCATCTAGTAGCATTTGCTAGATCCTGTCTTAAATGTGACGATTTTAATCAACGTCTAGAAACATTATTGCAGAAACTTATAAAACAGGGCTATACCACTAAGCGGCTCCAATCAAAGTTTCTCAATTTTGGCGATACATATCGCAAGCTGATAGCATAATACGAGCGTAGCGTGCAACATATATGGTGTTACGTTTCGTAATTTGTGTCAAATAGGGGCCTTATGAACCCATGTATTTCTAGATATCAATTGTGTTCATATGAATAGACACAATCAAACGAATATCATATGGATTAATAATACCGATCAGCGGTATGGATTTGTTATTTTTGGAACATCATGATTTCTTGCTTCTCTCTTGCGGGGAAACTAGCCTGTTTATGTATACTATGATTGGTATTAATGCTGTTATATAGAATATGAAATAGATCTTTGGATTATGGACGCGGATATTCTTTAATGGACGACGGCTGAATTACTAGTATGAACGACGGACCAGACGCTTGTACTTCATCGTATTTTTCATCGTAAGCATATTGATTTGTCATGCGAAAAAAAGTCTTTCGGTTATTGATAGGGTAATTATTTTGTAGAGGACAGCTGTATATTGAATGTCGGACTTGAGCCCTAAACGCATGATACTAATTATCATTAATTTAGCCTGCAGCTTTGCGAAACAAAATGCACGAATAAAAGCGCTGGAAAACCGGCCTGGAATGCCTTCCAGGAAAGGGACATCGTTATTGCGGCAATCTTTTAACAGTTACTGTTAGAGTCCGTCCTGTTAGAGTCCGGCCTGTTAGAGTCCGGCCTTTTAGCAAACGCCAAATCCGACATTCACTATTCAGCAGTCGCCAATGAAGAAATTCCGCGTCAAAAACAGAAACATATATTTCGTACATTTAGCACCAATTCTTAAGGGGAATGAAATCAAAATAATAGGGACGCCAGATATTGTTTTACAAGGTAGAACCGGTCAACAGTTTCCAATGTTGTCAGCAGGACAAGATGATGTTTTTTACCCAAAGTCTTAATCACCGACCATTATTCTGCTTCCAAACCGTTTTCCAGCGTAGTTATCTCAGTGAGACTTTGATTGGTCATTTGACCACCATGGAGATGTAAAACACATGATATTCAAACGTACCCCAGCCCCGGGTTAAGCGGAATTAGACTCAAGTTACGAAACGCAGCGCCAGCGATCGTATTTCGCCGTCAGTGTAGGATGCCAGAATCTTGCACATGAGTACTGTATATCAAACTTTACGTATGGCAAATCCTTTAACAATTCTATCACATGAAGCGAAATCCCGTCTGGTCCGAACATAAATCGGTAGTGATAAATACATGAGTGAGAGGATGATACAAAAATGATTGAGATAATTCATTATTTCTTTGTTATTATAACAATTTGAGATGGTGATCGTATTTATTGGAATGACTGATTGAGTTTTATCCACAAAGTGGTAGTGATTGAGTTGTAAAAGTGTGACTGAATTATTAGACGATTTAAGTACACACGTTGATGTATGTCTCTGCTGTTATTCCCCGGACATTGCCCTGATTAGTGTTAGTTGGTGACAGAGTGAGCATTACAGACTTAGTGAACTGTATTTACGGATAACTGACCATAAAAGTCTCCCATAGTTGAGCTACCGAATTAATACACATCATTATGTCTTGCCGGCATCATTGGAAACTGTTTACTGCTTCTCTCCTGCAGGAAACTAGCCTATGTTTATGCATACTATGATTGTCTTGTCGCCTGTAATTCAGCAAAACAGCCCAAAAGAATCTTTTATAATACAAATGAAAAATCAAACCGATGATTAATGATTATGTGGGCCTGTAGAAGACTGTTTATGTCAAACCACAATAGCTTTTAATAAAACAAGCTGAGTAACTAGCAGGTCCTCCGCCAAGTAGCCTGTTTGAGAGCATAGAGCATATACGCTTCCAATATCTCCTTAAATGTAACTTGGAAAGTTGGTATGTGTATGTGGAAAGAGACGTTCATCTGGAATTGTTGAGACAATTTGAGGAGGTTTGGGAAGCAGTAATGGGTAGTGTAACACTGGAATGTAAGTCTGTAGTTGTATATAGATTTGTGGATGTTGAGGTTTATAAATCGATGAGTGGAATAGATCAAGATATCGCGTTCACAACACAGATGGGTACAATATGGGTGAGTGAAATCTAAGATGGTCAATGGCAGCCATCTTGGATTACATACTACCTCAATGAAAATCAATACCAATCGCTGTTTAACTGATGTGAAGCACCGTCTCGAGTTTGAAGTTGATTGGTCAAATTGTTGTCGAGATATCACGTTCACAAGATCCGAGATGGATGGAATCCAATATCGTCAATGGCAGCCCTCTTGGATTACGTATCTCGGTGAAAATCAAAACCAATGGCCATCTAATTGATGTGAAGCACATTTTCAAGTTTGAAGTGGATTGGTCAAACTGTTGTAGAGATATCGCGTTCACCAGATGTGGGATGGACAGAATCCAATATGGTCAATGGCAGCCATCTTGGATTACGTACCTCAGTGAAAATCAATACCAATGGCTGTCTAACTGATGTGAAGAACCCCCCCAAGTTTGAAGTCGATTGGTTGAATTGTTCTCGAGATATCGCGTTCACAAGATCTGGGACGGATGGAATCCAATATGGTCAATGGCAGCCATCTTGGATTACGTACCTCAGTGAAAATCAATACCAATGGCCGTCTGACTGATGTGAAGCACCTTTTCAAGTTTGAAGTCGATTGGTCGAATTGTTCTTGAGCTATCGCGTTCACAAGATGTGGGACGGACAGAATACAATATGGTCGATGGCGGCCATCTTGGATTATGTACTTCAGTGAAAATCAATACCAATGGCCGTCTAACTGATGTGAAGCACCTTTTCAAGTTTGAAGTCGATTGGTCGAATTGTTCTTGAGCTATCGCGTTCACAAGATGTGGGACGGACAGAATACAATATGGTCGATGGCGGCCATCTTGGATTACGCACCTCAGTGAAAATCAATACCAATGGCCGTCTAACTGATCTGAAGCACCTTCTCAAGTTTGAAGTCGATTGGTTAAATTGTTCTCAAGATATCGCGTTCACAAGATGTGGGACGGACGGAAGCACAGACGGCTAGCATTTCCAATGGTCAATGGCAGCCATCTTGGATTACGTACCTCAGTGAAAATCAATACCAATCGCCGTCTAACTGATGTGAAGAACCTTCCCAAGTTTGAAGTGGATTGGTTGAATTGTTCTCGAGATATCGCGTTCACAAGATGTGGGACGAACAGAATCCAATATGGTCGATGGCGGCCATCTTGGATTACGTACTTCAGTGAAAATCAATACCAATGGCCGTCTAACTGATGTGAAGCACCTTCTCAAGTTTGAAGTCGATTGGTCGAATTGTTCTTGAGATATCGCGTTCACAAGATGCGGGACGGACAGAATACAATACGGTCGATGGCGGCCATCTTGGATTACGCACCTCAGTGAAAATCAATACCAATGGCCGTCTAACTGATCTGAAGCACCTTCTCAAGTTTGAAGTCGATTGTTCGAATTGTTCTCAAGATATCGCGTTCACAAGATGTGGGACGGACGGACGGACGGAAGGACGGACGGAGGGACGGACGGAAGGACGGACGGAAGGACGGACGGAGGGACGGACGGAAGGACGGACGGCTAGCATTTCCAAGTCCTCCCACCACTTCGTGGCGGAGGACAAAAAATAGCATCCTGTTCAAGATTTACAGTCCTCCTATATATATCTGGCTGACCCTACTGGGTCATCTGATGACCTTAGCGGCTCAACATCGATATATAAAAAATAGCCCAATATAACTTTCGAATGAGTTAGTCGGTCAACCCTAGGAACAAAAGAAAAAGGAGTTCGGGTAGTGATCTTTCATCCTTTGAAAACAAATTAGGCTAACCACATTTCTAAAGGTCAGAGATCACCTTATCACCGTGTATTATGAGTGCTCTTCAACATGGGGACGCCTCATCTCGGATTAACAGAGACTGGAATGATAGGTCAATATGGAGAAAAATAAAAATAAATTGATAGGTTCAAAATGAAAGATATTGAACGCTCACAATATTTTATAGAATGTCACTACATGTTTCGGCCTGAAGATATGCCAGATTTACCTATAGGATTTATGCCATTGCAATCTGTCTCCTTATAACCCATTTCCTTTCCTGCTTCGACAAATGTATCATCCAGGGGAGAGAACTTTGACGCCGACACCATCATGGGGCCAGAACTGTTGTGATATCCTATAATAACAGAATAGAAATTGAACGAGATAAAACAGTGAAACTGTTATCTCCGCTTACAAGAGTTATTATTAAAAATTCCCGTACATGTTGGTTGTGGATGAATGGATATACTTGGGAACTCCGTCGTGATACAATGGCCACTGGCCATGCAGAACATGCCGAGCAACTCGTTCCCCATAACCTCATACACATGGTCCCTTGAGCCCATGCCAAATACACATTAGCAACTAACAAACTTGCTCGTCTGCATACATAACCAAGTCTCCTGGTGCCTCTCATATGAAGATTCCTGCTAAATGGCCCTCGTTGGTTGTCAGCCAGTCGAGTTTCTCAAACAACCTCTTCGTTAACGTCCGTTATTTATGCCCCTTGGCCTGAGTACGAAGTAGCCTCAGCTCAGACGGAAAACGTCTCGCACAATCTTGATGGTGGAACTTGAATAAAATGTACCAGGTACAAGTGTAACTTCTTGATTCGTACAAGTACAAATTTAACTTTGTGATACCCACTGATATGAATGTAACTTCCTGACCCCCAAAGGTAAAACAGTAAATTCCTGATCCGAACAGGCACAAATGTAGTTTCTTAGGACCAAGATGTTATACTGACCAGAATCGACCAAGAGACTATCCAAACATCCCTCTGACTTCATGAAGTAAGGTAGAACATCTTTGTATGACCAATTCGTACAACCCATATTTGCCCATGTGTCGTAGTCATGGGGAGTTCCTCTCATATATATCATGTAATTAAGACATCCCGATCCACCAAGAACCTTGCCACTTGCGACCTTCTGCACCTGTAAGAAGGCGATGTTCAGATAATGCCCATGCAACACAGATTTGCCGCACATCACTTTGTGAGATTTGTCTCAAACCCATCCAGATTGATGCTTAATTTCATCCATATTGGGTTTGATTGAACAAAAAACAATTCACAGACAATTTTCACGTCGAAAGTTGGTGTGTTCTGTCTTAACGAAGGAATTGAGTCAACGAAAAGTATTAAGTTTGAAAACGGTGGTTCATTAATATACGAGCATTATTGTATACTTATAGGCCTACCTTATTTACAGATCCTTTGAATGCACATTCATGTGGTGTTGTCTCATAACACCAGTCATATTTGGTCATTTGTAGGCTTTCCGCCATTCCTGGTACGGATATACTCGAACATTCCATATCGTCACATCCGGCCTCTAGCAACAACACTGTCTTGTCTCCATCTTCGGAAAGTCGACTGGCGACCACACAACCGGTAGTACCTCCTCCCACTACGTTAACAAATTCAAAGGATTGTTTCTTGAAATGGGTAATTCTCTCAGTGCATAGACATGTCCTTGTGTGTAAGCGTTTGCGAGTGATTATGGGGATTTTCTAGATTTTCCATAGACAAAATTATGGGGATTTTCCAGATTTTCCATAGACAAAATTAAAGTGGAATTATATATGAGATTATATCTGGATAGATAGTAGCGCAGTTAACTTCAGAAACAACTAGACATAATCAAGAACGGCTAATTTGGCGTGTAATTCTGAAGGTTAAAATAGGCGAAATAGCTGGATGGCGCGGCGTGGGAGGGAAACATAGACATACCTATAATGTAGTCATACACCGGCAGTAGGTCAGCTTGTATTCTTGTTTTCTCCATACTAGGTCAGTTTCGCTAAAAATCCAATAGCAAATTCCGATATATGTTGCTGTATCTGTCCTCAGTTTGTGGTTATCTGAAACAAGGAATATTTTTAAGTTAGAGCCTATAGGCTTTGGGATGTATTCTATGACTGGGGTGAATTTCAATGAACATGAATTTATGGAGACCTTGTAGTATTACTTCAGCTTCATTTAGTTCCACGTTAACTGGAAACATATATTCAGTAAATTCGCATATATATATATATATGTTGTTTTTTTATCATTTAGAAAGTGATCGTATAACAGTATTTTCGTTATATTGGGATTGGGATCTTAGAATAGCACAAATTCTAGTGCTGAAAATTGGTCGAATCCCCTGCGGGATTCGAACCAGCGACCCCAGAGTCAGGCACCTAATCGACAGCACTGTATGTCGGTGATCTAAACCACTCGGCCAACGGGCCTCCCAAAAAATAGGAGGCAATAGACCGGTAGCATTGAAAGCGAACATACAGTACTCCTCTGATGATCGTAATGACACAGCTCCCACAGCTGAATATATATATTTTTTTTATCATTTAGAAAGTGATCGTATAACAATATTTTCGTTATTTTGGGATTACACTATCTTAGAATAGCACAAATTCTAGTGCTGAAAATTGGTCTTTCAATACTATCAGTCTGCTACCTCCTATTTTGTGGGAGGCCCATTGACCGAATGGTTTAGATCGTCGATATACAGTGCTGGCGATTAGGTGCCGACACTGGGGTCGCTGGTTAGAATCCCGCACGGGACTCGACCAATTTTCAACACTAGAATTTGTGTTACTCTAAGGTAGTATAATCCCAAAATAGCGAAAATACTGTTATACGACCACTTTCAAAATGATAAAAAAAAATACATCTATTTAGCTATGGGAGCTGTGTCATTACGATCATCAGAGGGGTACTGTATGTTCGCGTTCAAGACGGGTCTGCTACCTCCTATTTTGTCGGAAGCCCGTTGGCCGAGTGGTTTAGATCACCGACATACAGTGCTGGCGTTTAGGTGCCTGACTCTGGGTCGCTGGATCGAATCCCGCACCGTACTCGACCAATTTTCAGCACTAGAATTTGTGCTATTCTAAGATGGTGTAATATCAAAATAACGAAAATACTGTTATACGATCACTTTCTAAATGATAAAAAAATATATATCTATTCAGCTGTGGGAGCTGTGTCATTACGTTTATCAGAGGGGTACTGTATGTTCGCTTTCAAGACTACCGGTCTGCTACCTCCTATTTTGTGGGAGGCCCGTTGGCCGAGTGGTTTAAATCGCCAACATAGAATGGAATATAATAGAATAGCACAAATTCTAGTGCTGAAAATTGGTCTTTCAATACTATCGGTCTGCTACCTCCTATTTTGTGGGAGGCCCATTGGCCGAGTGGTTTAGATCGCCGATATACAGTGCTGGCGATTAGGTGCCTGACACTGGGGTCGCTGGTTAGAATCTCGACCAATTTTCAGCACTAGAATTTGCGCTATTCTAAGATAGTGTAATCTCAAAATAACGAAAATGCTGTTATACGATCACTTTCTAAATGATAAAAAAAATTATATCTTCAGCTGTGGGAGCTGTGTCATTACGATTATCAGAGGGGTACTGTATGTTCGCTTTCAAGACTACCGGTCTGCTACCTCCTATTTTGTGGGAGGCCCGTTGGTCGAGTGGTTTAAATCGCCGACATACAGTGCTGGGGTCGCTGGTTCGAAACCCGCACGGGACTCGACCAATTTTCAGCACTATAATTTGTGCTATTCTAAGATAGTGTAATCTCAAAATAACGAAAATACTGTTATACGATCATTTTCTCCGTCATTACTATCATCAGAGGGGTACTGTGTGTTCGCTTTCAAGAATAAAGGTTTGCTACGTCCTATTTTATTGGAGGCCCGTTGGCCGAGTGGTTTAGATCGCCGACATACAGTGCTGGCGATTAGGTGCCTGACGCTGGGGTCGCTGGTTCGAATCCCGCACGCGACTCGACCAATTTTCAGCACTAGAATTTGTGCTATTCTAAGATAGTGTAATCCCAAAATAACAAAATTACTGTTAGTAAATTTGTATGTTGATCTTCGTTGTTCTACTATAACCTGTATTTATTTAGCTTCCTTTAAGAAGTGTGGTCACAGTATATCGGCAAAACTACCCCAACCTGTATTTATTTAGCTTCCTTTAAGAAGTGTGATCACAGTATATCGGCAAAACTACCCCAACCTGTATTTATTTAGCTTCCTTTAAGAAGTGTGGTCACAGTATATCGGCAAAACTACCCCAAGGCTCCATCTTAGGCTTATTGACCACAGAAAATCCGTTAGGAAAAAGCAATTGCTTATAGGTAAGCATTTTTCTGGACCCCCCAAGGCTGGGATAACTTTAGTATTCAGATCATAGACGTCGTCTACCACAGTGGCTTGGGTAGCACTGGGTGTCTTCGTCGATGTTGTTGTTGTGATTATTTTTTTTTTCAAGAAGATAAATATCTACCACCTTTTCATATACCACAATGACAGTAGATGTCATAAAAATGCGTTCTATACGACATACATCGATCTACATAACCCTCCTCTACTAGATCTGCATCTTAGTGAAAAGTGAGACAACTATAATGTTAAAGCCCTATACCGAATTTCGCGAAGAATCCCGGTACACGGGAAAATTCGGGTGGCTGCAGACAACCAACAGTAAATAGATGAGCGGGTGTGGCGTGGATAATGCCATGAAGTAAGTTTTCCTGTGGACCGCGTACAGCGATTCTTGCCGAATTCTTTAACATCACAGTTGCGTCACTTGTCATTTAGATGCAGATCTAGTAGAGGAGGGTTATGTAGATCGATGTAGGTCGTATAGAAAGCATTTTTATGACACCCACTGTCATTGTGGTGTATGAAAAGGTGGGAAATAATTATATTCTTGAAAAAAATATAATCACAACAACAACATCGACGAAGACATTCACTGCTACTCAAGCCACTCTGTCATCTAGATATCTACCAAGGATTCTCCTTTGAATTTGAGATAAAAATCCGAGAGAGGGAGCTATTCTGGATGCTAGCACTTGGGTCAGTTTTTCCATATGGTTTAAATGATAATGTCAAAGTGTTCGACCAATGTCACAAACCGCCTGTCAAATATATATAATATTATCCAGCTATTTAAACCCCACCAACGGAGACATCGCAGCGATGGTTGGAGAAAGTATAATATTGCGTTGATTCACGATCAATTCACTATATAACACTTCGTGGGTTTAAACAACACACCCACTAGTATAAATAAATTACGTACAGTTCTGTGTGCGTTACCCCTGATAAATATCCCAAGACCGGCTTTTCCTGGATCTACTTTGATAAGGACTGGGCATAATTAATTTACCACGAATCCTGAATGAGACAGAGGGACGCATCGCTGTACCAAAGTATTTTAAGTTCACATAACTTTCCCTTTGCATTTCATATAAGTATATTAAAGCTATAACCACCAAAATATTCAATTACTCTAAATGCTGTCAACGAGTTTGACTAGAACTTTTACACGTTGGAAGGCTATAGTTGTGATTGTGAATCGTCGAACTTTATCTATACACCAAGCAAACATATTGTGACTGGTAAACTTTATATAGTGAGTGATAAAGACCTAAGAACACTCAAATGAAGGACCCTAAATATAGAAAGCCGAGAAGAATAAAGCTGAAGCGGACCAGAAGATAGTCCTCACTGCATTGGAACAGTATGTTATTGATTGGTCTGAGCGAGAGAAAGTTGAACACACAGTACTCACTGATTGGCTGTACCTCACCGAGAGCAAGGTCGTTGTAACAATCCGCCATATTGGCAGAAGTACCCTCCCCCAAGCAAAACAAGTACTGAGGAACCTCAGTTCGGAAGAAATTCTAGCAAATCTTCAGAATAAATTCGTCATAGTCCCAGAAGACAAAGCTCAAAATAATGTAATATTTATAAGCAAATATTACTATTACCATGTACTGGTTGTAAGCATATCACCAGCAAATACGTCTACTTACTCCCAAGCTGCATATACTTCGGAAGATTTACTTAACAATCACAAAACGTTTCTCAAGGAAAGGGGTATTTGTCTTCTAACCAATCATAACGACATACCAAAAGTATGCCGGACTGCCAAAGTGCATAAATCACCATACAAAGCTACATTCATAGCTGGTTCTTGAAGCTGCACCGCCAAGCTTTTGTCAACCCTGTTGACGAGAGGCCTTCAGGAGATGTAGAAGGCATTTTGGGAACTGTTTCTCGCCATCAATTCTAAAAACTCTGTTGAATGAATGTGGATATTGATAACCTCACTTACGAAAGAAGGTCACGTATCGTACAGACATGTAGCCACATGAGACTTATCGACTCTCTATACTACAATCGCTCATTAGATGGACCGTCAAAGTTCATTAACTTTATTTGGGTTCAGGTAAGCTGGACGCCGACATATTAATGTAAGACGTCACGAAGCATTCTTTAACTCTACTATACACAAGGGATATAATTCATTAGATGTTTCTTAAATTGATAGAGTTGCTTGAATTTCTCATCAAAAATATGTATGTGCAATTTGGCAACACAATATAACATCAGCATATAGGCTATCAAATGGGTGCTAATTGTGCACCCCTATTGACTGACTTACATCTGTTTGCTTATGAACAAGAATATATGCAGGCGCTTTCAAAAACAGATCATTTTAAAGCCCATTCCTTCGCATTCACCAAACGGTATATAGACGATCCTCTCACTGTGGATAATCGCTATTTAAGGTGAAGGATATATATCCGCCTTCACTGGGTTTGCCGAAGTCTAAAGATAGCCTTAACGGCACAGCATATTTAGATCTATATCTCTATAGAAATGAAGCGGGCCTTCTCTCTTGTAGACTTTATGACAAAAGAAAAGATTATACTATGTTATTCTATGAATAACAACTTTTGAAATACTTTGAAATTATTTTTCTTTGAAATACTCTAAAAACTTGGAAAGTGCTGGAAGTTTCTCCAACTAAACGTCAACTCCACAGCAATGAATAAGTTCTTTTTCATAAAATAGACTGATGTTAATCCATTGCTTCCCATGATTTGGAGCTACAAAACACTTTAAGGCCGCCCCAAAACAAAGACAAGAAAAATAATCTGGCCCTATACATCTATGCGGAAATTTAATTCTCTTGAAAATGACTTTGAATTCAGTCGAATATAGACCGTTCACAATGGCATCAAGTTTCGTAGTTACCTATTACTGTAAAAATATAGGTGGTGTTAATTACGATAAAGTTATGACAAATAATTTTACATGTACGCTGTCCCTCAATTATTCAAATTATAGAAATTGTATTGAGCTATGTTCTATACTTCACAATCAATCTTATCCTTATCCACTATTCTTGATATCCTATCCATGTCACTGTCAATTTTTAAGCCAATGTTACAGAAATACATGTATGTTCTTGAGGGATAGATTCTGACACGGTGTAGCGCGGACTCGCTCCTCTATACGAGGTGCAATTTAAGTACCAACGTGAAGTATTAAGTGTGAAAGAAATTTCTCCAGTTATCAGAGAATACACCGTCTTCTTGTGTGTTCAGCTAAATTGTGGGACAATGAGTCTTAGAATTATTGAATAAAAACACCTTAAATTAGTGTATTTGTGCAAAATCGTCCATTTTGGCGTGAAGTTAAGCCTGTCTACCTATGTAAACATTCAAAGCAAGATCAGAACCAAAATAATCGTTAAACATGTCAATGGATAGTTTTCCAAAGACGGTTTTCTTTATAGACTGGCTTCATAGGTACACTTTCGAAACTGACGATGTTGCATAAGTAGAGTATATTAAGCTGCTGATATTCAAGGACCTGAAGACCCAGTCTCTCACAATCACTCTAAGAATACAACCAGATTGTATTTTTTATGATAACTGTACATTTTCTTTCATACTTAATATTTCATTTTGGGTCTAAACCGCACCTCGTTGGGGACCAAACCATCACCAATTCGAACCAGTTTCTTTCCTTTTAATTTATTTTCACCCAGTCAATGTTAAAACTGGACTGCAGTACAAATTCTGCTCTCGCTCAAGCTTTGTTTAGTGACCAAAATTCCTGTCCTAAAATCCTCATTTCCTATCTGCCCCATCGTAAACTTGCTATAGAAACATGTGTACGTAAAAGTCAATGACGAGATACAGTTGTATTTACGTCATTTATTTCTTATGCAATCAGCATTAAAACTTGACTACATACTCAGTTCATAGTCTAGTTTCACACAAACTTTTGTCTGGGGGATTTAATCCCTATTCAAAAATCCACATCCCCTATCTGACCCTCTGTCAAATTTCAAGCTGTGGAAAAATGAGTTTATGTATATCGTTGATGAGATAAAATTTAACCTAAATCTTATATATCTTACACAATCAATCTCAGATTTAGGCTACATACTCAGCACGTAATCTAGTCTCACTTGAGCATTGATTTTGGCTAGGGAGAATGAGTCTCAGATCAAAAATACTGATTCCCTCATGGGTATATATAGAAGTCCCATCTTACAGTCGTTAATAGGCTGTAAAATTTACTCAAACACTCAATAATAGAGAAGACAAGAATCACGGTAAACTTATGAAAAACTCAATCCTGGCAAAAATCCTATTGTTAAAGTATTAGAATATTAGACGTAAGGGGTAAGCTTCTGGAAAAACTGAATATTGATTGGACAAAAACACAATTCAGCGGGGAAAAACGATCATTTTGACGTCTATGAACCCCAGTCCCTATAATCCTGTAACTGTGTCAAATTGTAGGCTGTTGAAATACATATACACGTATACCATTGGGAGAGCTGAAATTAGATCTAAATCATGTATTCCTTACTCATTACACATTAACATTGAAGTACTTACTCAGCACTTATCAGTTTGGCCAGGCAGAACAAATTGATGGTCAAAAATATTCATTCTCGAGATGCACCATGGCCAAATGTCAAATCATGGGGTATACACATTAAACGAAATGAAAGAAGGTAAAGCTGATGTCATATGTATGAACATGTGAAATAAATTGATGCCCTGGTGCCTCATCTTTTTTACCGGTCTTATCTCAGCTGATAACTTATGATTGACCCCTAATGTAACACGATTAGTGAGCGATGGAACCAGAAGGTTGGTATTAGCGCATGACAGGGATAGTTAACGGAGTCTTATCTAACAATGGTGGAAGAACCATGTGAAGGATGGATTTAGGAGCATGATTGGATATGTGAGACTCGTGCCAATCGGTCCTCGGCGGAGTGCCCACTTAAGTTCAATCCAATATCATAACAGCTGCGTATAAGGTGATTTGATTTGGAATTTAAAATGCATTTCAATGACATTGAACACACAAAAAAATCAGTTGAAATATATTCATATTTTTCTTCTGACAATTATTAAGGCAATGTGCCTTATTTCACTCATTTACAAATTGTAAATAACTGCATTAACTATAAACGACTAAATTTCGAGTAGAACAATTTACATGGAGAATATCTTAATTTATTGTAGTTATGTATCCGGAGCGTACCACCCGTGTTGGTCGAAACGTCCCGACACTTCGCTAGTATGTTACTGAGGTTACTGCGAGTTACCTAATGGGACACTTCGCCAGTATGTTACTTAGGTTACTGCGAGTTACCTAATGGGACACCTGACCAGTATGTTACTTAGGTTACTGTGAGTTACCTAATGGGACACTTCGCCAGTATGTTACTGAGGTTACTGTCAGTTACCTAATGGCACACTTCGCCAGTATGTTACTTAGGTTACTGTGAGTTACCTAATGGGACACTTCGCCAGTATGTTACTGAGGTTACTGTGAGTTACCTAATGGGACACTTCGCCAGTGTGTTAGGGATTGTTTCCATTAATCGTTTTTTCTTCAGTCGCGATTTTTCTTCAATTTTCTCGATTGAAAAACGATCAATCGCGAATCAGTCGCGAGGATATCGAGAAAAAAATGAGAAAAAACGATTGAACCCTTTCTGGAAAAAACCATTCTCTTGCGATATCGTTTTTGAATCGTTTACCCATGCGCGATCCGTTCTTGATCGCGAATCTTCAATCGCGAGAGAATCGTTTTTTTCAAGGCGCGAGAGAATCGTGAGGCGGAGTGATATTTGACACATAGGCCGTGTTGCCGTCGTACGCCGCTCTATCCGCGAACTGGGAACTACATGTAATGTTGATTGCGGATTTGTCGATGGAAAAACCTATATTACTATACTATACTGTATAAATGCGTAAGATAACCGAATAATATATATGATTCACGATCTATAGTCTCCTACAAGCTGAAGTAGGGCGTATGCTGGAAATATCTTTTCATATTCCTGTACCATGCTTCCTGTGACGTTCGCGCTCAGATTTACTCTGGCGAAGCGTAAATGACAAAATTACATGTTTATTCAATAATCGTGTGAGTCGACAATGTATTAATGATACAGGATGATAGTCACAATATCTTGTTTTGTAAATACCGGGTACAGATCATAAGTGGATTTGAGTTCGTTGATTGCATTATCAGAATGATTACGGCACAGGCTTGATAGAGGTGTGAATGGGCGCATGGCGATAACCCAGAACAGCTAATACCTATCAAATAGTGATAAATAAGATGAGAGATGTCCGCAGTAGGGAAATGTTCTCAGGGAAATTCCTGGGTTCCCTACCAATATATGCCAAAGTATGATAGAAGGAACAAATATGGCTTTTCCATAGGTCACAACAGTCTGGAAGAGTCTCGAAGGATATTTTGAATAATTACAGTATTCCATTTAACCATTTGAGAAAATTGAGAAGCATATTTGATGACGCGACAGGATGCAGGGGAGTGGGCAGGGAGCACGGGAAATGCCAGATGTACCTATTCGCTCTTCTTTTTTTCTTACTTTGCTTTAGTTTATTTTCATCACCACACTGCTGAGACTAACTCAAACCGAAAGCTGAATCTACCACTCACTGCCAACATGTGGAATGAAGTTTTTCACCCCACATGCAATTCTACAGCCCAACTATTATAGAAAGTTACAAAATTTCAGCATGCAAGTCAAATGAGGAGAGAGTTAAAAAGAAGCATTAAAATATGACAAATGCATGTGCCAGTCAAGGAGATAAAAACAACCTGTTGCGCCAAATGCAGCGATACCCCCTCCCCCGCTTATGCTTTATGCTGGATTGAGAGCTGCTGGTATGTGTACAAACACTCTGTATAGGTTTAGCAGTACAATATACAGTTTAAGCTCAAAACTCTACTTTTGTGTAGTTTTTGTTTCTTATATATATGTATACAAACACTCTGCCAGCAACTACACAACAGCTTAAAGAATGCACATAATCAAATAGATAACGTAGATTCGAGTTAAATTCAGTCCGCAGATGAATACAAATTTTATTCGGTCCCTTGGGGTTATAATCTGTCATCAAATCTGTCAAATTTACTGCTCGAGACTCATGAGACGCCGTATTGTAGGTTAATTTCTGCTATAGGTCATAAGACATAGTTTTGTTTTTAAAAAATAACTGACTGAGCAGGCTGATTTTTTGTAAATGCAATTATGTCTGAAAAAGAAAACTTGCTGCAAGTTGTGGCGTGCATGCTGGTTTCAGCCAGAGGGCGTTGAAGTCGGGTACCCACATTTTCTCAGCACATAGCTAGTTGAATGTCGTGTAGCAACTAGTAATGACACAATTGTGGCAATTACGACAATTATGTCATTAACAGTTGTCAGGTCGCCGGCTAATGTCTACTGGAAACCAGTAACTATTTGAGGCAAAAATATATCACACATGAGGTATGACTAAATCTTGTTAGTAAAAGGTGCTACAATGTTGGAATTACTATGTGCACTTCAAGATTATGCAGAAAATCTTCAAACGTCGGCAAACTTCAAGGTTGTGCAGAAAATTTTTGAAGGTCAGCAGACTAAATTAAATTAATTCTTTATTTGTGTGAACAATGTTACTTGGACTGTAGTATTGTTAGTTTCCTGCCACCAGTGTCAGCCAATGGGATCGCTTCTATACCGTGAACATCTTATCGGTCTTAATACGCACAACTTGATCTGTTTGGTGGGTAACACACGCATAGTATAGAGAGGATGGATGGGTATTCGTACTTTTATGTATGAGCTTCGTGTCTCAGTAAAAAATCTGACCTAGTATACGCTAACGAGATAATGTTGCGCCAATGTACTATTATACTGCATATATATTATAAGAATTTTGTGCGCGATGACCCGACAAGCTGTAAATTTAACTCTATCTGGCCTGGAGCCATTATGGCTCCCTGCCAAAATGTCTCCTCTATCTCCGAAACGACGAATAAATGAAAGGTGACCTTGCGTGACTTTTTAGTTTATCATATTGAAGTTATTTTCAGCCTATCTGAATAGGCTGAAAGTCATGGGTAAAATGGGTACCAGAAAAGAGATCGTTCCGTCGTTTTTCTTCTAAAGTCCTGCTTTGCTTCAGGAAAAACTGGGAAAAATCTATTTTATTTCACATCTGACTATTATTTACTTATTTATCATGCAGTTTTTGCAAAGAAAACACATATCTCAAGGGATAATAAAAATATTGAGGGGGAAGATGTGGGGGAGGGATTTCCCTCAGGGATGGACATGTCCCAAAGCCCAGGCCATATAGGGTTAATGAACTTGCGGAGTCTCAACAATGGCATGCCTTTCCTTCATATTGTATAATTCTTTTCCATGCATAATAACGTAGTCGAAAACAATCGATCGAAAACCCTATTGCAGAAGAGTTGTAGAAACTTTCACCTCAAATACAGATGGTTGAATGTGCCCGGATGTAGTCAGACTGAGTCGTTTGCACTTGCAATTTCGTCTCTGTTATTTTGACTATTTCTGGGGTTTTAAGCTAGTATTATTGCAGATTTCTTGTGTAGTATTTTGCGTGAAATTTTAAGTTGATTCGTCGGATTTTCGCTGTTCGCGGCGGTTTTTTTGTCTTGGTCAGCCCGGTTGGGTTGACCTAGATCACCATTTTCATTGTGTATCTATTGGCGATGTATTGAAAAATGACATTGTCATACTGAGCTTTTGGGTCTTCGAAGGCACTGTGCTACTGTGCTAATACTGTGCCAAGAGCGATCAACATAAACTGTTGATCGCTTCTCTCTTGCAGGAAACTAGCTTATGTTTATGTATACTATGATTGTCTTTTTGAATTCGGTGCTAATACTGTTATATGGAATATGGAACAGGTTCTTGGATTATGGACGTAAATATTCTATAATGGGCGATGACTGAATTATGAATGACGGACAAGACTCTTGTAATTGTAAAGGAAAAATCTTGAAGATTTTATATCAAATAATTCTTTGTGTATTTTTCATGATGGTTCTTATACACATATTTCCTCAGCTCATAGAACCTATTCAGCATTAGATATCTCAGTTTGCGACCTTCCTATACTCGAAGAATTTACTTGGTCTGTTCATGATGACCTTTGTGGAAGTGATCACTTTCCCACTGTTTTAAATGCTGTTCATTCAGTCGATGACCCCCTTTTCACAAGGTATCATTTCAAGAAAGCAAACTGGTCAGAATTTGACAAATTTGTTAACAAAAACTACAATCAGTGTCTTTCGCTGATGTTTCATATCCTGTACAGTTATTCTCAGATATGCCGATTGAAATTGCTAACCAAACCATACCCACATCTTTAGGAGTTGCACATATTAAAAAACATGTTTTAATGATGACTACAAAGAAGCAAGAAAATATAGGAAGAAAGCTGAACGATATTTCCGCCGACAACCTAATCCTGAAAATTTGACAGATCTCAGAGTTACAAGAGCTTAAAGCTCGTAGAACCTTGAAACAGAATAAACGTGATTCTTGGAAAAATTATATTTCTAAGATCAATACACATACTCCCATAACAAACGTTTGGAAAATTTATATAAATAAATTTGGCGAAACAAATCCCAAAAACTCTTCGTCAGATAATTATGTACCTAAAGTTCAAAGTTTCCAAAAAAGAGAAGAGAAAAATGAAATTAAATTCCCTCCGGTAACTGCGAAAGCTATAACGCTATGTTTACAATTGAGGAACTTCATGCTTCTCTCAGGAAAGCTAACGATTCTGCTGCAGGCCCTGATAATATTCATTATCGACTTTTGAAACATCTACCCGAATCTTCTCTAGAAATCCTATTACGCATATTAAACAGACGTTGACTGACAGAAGACTTTCCACCGTCATGGCATAATGTCATAGTTATACCAGTATCAAAGCCTGGCCGTAACCATACACACCCTGGCGAGTGTCTTTTTACTATATGAATATATTTACACTTGAATAGAAGAGTCTCTGATGAATTCATTCTTCCCGAGGTGCGAGTGTCTGGTATACTACATGAATATATTCATGTGGAATTCAGCGCAGATTGGTAGTAAAAGAGTCATTTAACTGCAGTGAAATGGACAATAAAAATATGTGTCTTGTAACATGTATATAGTGTTCAATCTCAGGACAATAGGACAAACGTCAAGACTATCTGATCAGCAAAACGTACATGGAAGTTCTTAACAATAGCCTTTGATACTTGGTGAATTCTCCTCAGATCTGTTCATCACATCATCTGACGTCACTCGGGGCCACCGAGGACCTCCGAGTGTGATCACTTTCGACAAAATCTCGAGAAAGAACGTCTGATGGTATTCAGGAATCTGGAATTCAATGGCGAAAGTATCCATGCAATGGGTGCATGTGGCTACAAACTTCCTGCGACTCCAATCTGCCTGATGATAGGGATAAAATAGCGTAGTAAAGTAGTATAGGAATTCAAGCTATTCCATAGAAATATGCGTTCAAAGAACACGAACACCAGATAAGCAAGCAATCGCATGTTAAAACTGATTTTATTGCAAAAAAAATGCAATTATATTGGGCAAAACGGCTGACGACTTTGGGCCCTCTCCAACATGAATGAAACACAATACTTTGCACATAGCGCGGCTGAGATACTAAGGCTACGTCCGAGAATCCACCGTATTCTCGGGTCTGAATGTTAGGTGTTGACGAATACTATCCTGTAGAGTCATAGGGTTGCTTTTTATCCCCGGACGTCGTCAATTTTTTCGACCTTTTGCATATCACTCCAATATACACACGATGACGCAGTATCCACATTATTAAATCGAAGCGTTTGAAACGTTATTCAGTCCTCTCAAATTTCAATCTAGAAACGAGAATCAAATAAAGTAGATGACAATATCCGGTTTTCGTAGCTGGGTTTACTCTCCGTTTTGTCACTTGATACAAAACTGATTAAATCTGGTGATATCGATTTATATCCTCAATGCATTTTCCTCAATTTATGTATCATTTTAATCATGTATTGTCTGATATTCACGTGTACAACATGCCTCCAGGTAAATGTACGGTGCTCGGTGGACCCAGACGTCTCCAATATATTGGTTTATATGAGAGGTACCACACATGATTACTACATTTGGAGAAACATGGTATTCATCGGTGATGGTATAATTATAGATATCCTACCTTATTTTATGAAGTTTGGAAACTGCTTAGTGTCAAAGCTCACGGATTCGGGTTAGTATTCACGGACGGCACACTGTGCGAAACCAGTATCTCTTCTTATTCACCTATAATCAAGTGAACAATATCCTATAATCCGTCATATCGCGTTTCTTCGCTGAAGAATACGCAATTTCCTTGTAGATTATCATGGAACCTCCAGTCCAATGATGGTGTCGGAGTCTAAATTCTCTAACTTATCCCATGTTTCAAGGTCCCTTAGGTGAGTAGATCCCTAAGGTAAGTAGGCCTATAGGCGTCAGATCCGACATTCAATAGATAGCTGTCGTCCACAAAAGAATTCACGTTCCAATTACAAGCGTCTAGTCCGTTATTCATAATTGAGCCGTGGTCCATTAAATCAAAAGCCTTTTATCGTACTACAGTTAGCATCAGTTTCAAATATGCATATGTAAAAGAAAAAAAAGGAAAAAAAAAGAGAGATGAAAACTTGTTCGGTGATGATATTAAGACATCCTGATCGTCTATACTACTCAGGTAGATTTGCGTGGAATTGTTCGCTTGATGACAGGAGCATCAAAAGTGACGTGAGTGTACTTCTGTGTAAGCAGATCAATATTCGAAGATGAACCACCAACAACACCTCAGGTGACTGCCTATTCTTGTGGTTCTCCACTGATTATTTCCTTTGCAGTTGGGGCTAGAGAGTGAAAGTGAAACAAGATATATCTGGATAATGCTCCACCAAAAAATGTACAGAAATTTCGTTACCCGCTTCGATGGTTTCACAGTGACATTAGAAAATTAACATACATTTACGGTGTTCTGTGTTCAATTTCAATTTCCCCAGAAAAAAAATCTTCGCGGTGAAATAAATTGATTTCAGATGTGTTGTCACAAGAAATGTTCAGATTTGGAACAAAATGGACAAAATGAATTTAGTACATTCTTTTGACCTCCTTTTGAATTTACCCATGATGCTTTGCTCTAAGGGTCTTGCAGTGTTTTTGGGGTGTGACGTACCCAAAATAGTTGGTTCAAAATGACCCAAAATGTTCGTGTCAAAATGAGATTTGACCCAAACTTTTGGGTCTGTCACGTCTATACCCGAACATATGTGGTTAACTTGACCCAATCATTCTGACAGTGTGACGGCCCAACAATAAAGGTCAATCGCAATGACTTCAGTGAGCTACTATTTTACGACCACATGCATATGTGAGCGAAGTTCGGGTTCCTAGGCATAGCCATTCTTGAGAGATGGTGGTAATGAGAAAACAGACGGACAGCCATACATGTACGTCCATGGTGACAATACCTCAATGTCAATTTTGGCAGTAGCCCGTGACCAGTAATGTGTCCGGTGTAAGATGTGTCTAGTAACAAAACAGTTTGACCTGGTGACCCTGAAAAATAGGTCAATCACACCGACTTTCAGTGGGCGTCTGCTCTGTGCTCATATGCACGTGTGAGCTTTAATAGTGCTGTATTCCTAGGCAGAATCATTCCGGAGACATGGAGTTGAGAAATCGGTGGAAAACGGACATACATGATGACGACAATCCCCCAAGGACAATTTAACAGAAGTGTAAAAATTGTGTAATAGAGTTTTACCTAATTCCATGCCTCTGGTGTCCCCTAGTGATGAAAATAATCCAAAACCTAGATTAATAAATATAAAACAAAAAAACAAAAAAACAAAAACAAAAACAAAAACCTAGATTAAACCATAACGCTTCAATGATCCTGGAAATAATAATATTACGTCAGAGAATTTCATTTTTTTTCTTAAAAAAAATTGAGTGTTTTATAAGCTGCTAGTTAGCTTGCATAGAAGTGAGTTATCATGTTGGGAATGTTCTGTACTCTCAAACTAGAACATAAAATACAAATCTTATGGCTTCCAACATCGATAAAACCAGATCTGCACGCCCGTTAAGCAAATTGGTTATACTCGGTTCATATGCACGTCACATATTGTAATTTCTATATACTACCCTATTTCAGGGTCACAACATACGCCAACATTTTCAACGATATATGTAGAGTATGCAGTAAATGCTGAAGTATAAATACATTTCCCGGGTTTTCTTGTCAGGATCAAAAAACAAAGGAGAAGAACATAATTTCTTGGTACAACAACAAGTATAGGCGGGTGTTTTTTTTCTGTAATACAAAGACCTAAGTATTGATTTGATTGATTGTTTATTCACCATATACAAATAATATATATATATGTACAAGTAGGGTATAAATACATAGAAATATAGCGGGAATAAAACCCCAGAGGGCTTGTTAAATCCCAGATAATTATTAATAATAATAATAGATTAGCATGAGACGCTGGGTGCGTTCACAAATATATCAATATATAAATGGTGAATATACCATGGAGCCCTGTGTAGTGAATTATAGTTCTATAAGATAAGTATAGTGGGAGCTCAGCATATATGCAAATAGATCAATAAAACATTTTTTGTATAAAATAGGTTTGTCTCGTGTCCCTTGTGATGGCCTGAGATGAGTTAACTCCAAGATTTACAATTTCAGTATAATTAGAAAGTACACCCTTCAGCACACTTATTCACATATCATGATAATTGAATGAGGTGCGATTTCAGTCGAGACTTAAATAGTTATTGTGATAGACATGATTTTAGGTCATTAGATAAAGCGTTCCATATTCGTGATGCTTTCGACTTTGTGCAATAAAATGATAGATTTGAGTGCACTCTCGCCCTATATAGATTGAAATTGGCTTGTCGAATGGGATAACAATGGACTTCAGAGAGTTTTATAAAATAATTTGAATAGTTGGTAGGAATAGATAGGGGATTATTGAGATATCTGTGAGTAAATAATAAAATTAGGAAGTTGTTTAACTGAAATAGGGGGAGGATGTTTAGTTGTTTCATTAAGGGACTAGAATGGGCATATTTACCACTGGAAGTTATTACACGGATAATTCTCTTTTGTAATATCACAAGTGTGTTGAGATGAGTTGAGAATGTGTTTCCCCATATTAAATTACAGTAAGATACGTAAGAATAGAACAAAGAATAGTACAGCATAATCAATGTTTTCCTGTTGAGGCAGTTCCGTATTGCGTTGATAACACCGATTACAAAATTACAATTTACACGAACCATATTTAACACATAGTCGTTCAATAAATGATTCATCGCACAGGAACATTATTTTTCTCATGGTATAACAAAAATTGATATTATATGGATACCAGATATAATTTTTACTAAGAATTTTCGTCTCTCATATCAATTGGACGGATAGGAGCATTCGTCTTACATTTACCATCGCGATTGACCAATAACATCCTCGATACAAACCCTAGGCTATCCGTGGGTGAGAGGGTTCTGCATCCTGAAAACGATGACACATTCATATTTTTAATTTATACTCTTAACCCTATCTGGCCTGGGCTTTTTGGGACCTGTCCAGGCCTGGGGGGGGGCCGAAATGGCCCCCCCTAATTATTTTTCTTACCCCTTGAGCTAGGGAGCTGAAACTTATTACACTATATCCTTGGGTCAAGCTCTACCAGAAAATGTAAAAAAATCCAAGATGACCGCTTTGATGACGTCACAGTGACGTCATTTTCAAAAGCGGCATTTTTTGGTCGATTTTTCGGTCGGATTTTCCGAATTTTGTATTTTTGCAATTTCTACAGAAAAACTGCATGACAAATTAGCAAATATTAATGTGATGTGAAATAAAATAGTTTCTGCCCACTTTTCATCGCGGAAAAGCAGAAATTTTGAAGAAATATGACAAAAACATCGCTTTTCTGGTACACCACGTGGCCGCCATCTTGAATTTATCCATGATCCTCTGCTCGGGGGGTTATGCAAATAGGCTCAAAATGACCCCAATAAGATAAACTATAAAGTCACGGAGTTTCAGCACTCCATGTTTTGCCGTTCCGGAGATAGTGCAGAAAGTTTGGTAGGGGGGCCATAATGGCCCCCCAGGCCTGGTAGGGTTAAAACCGTCGTTCAGAGGCTTTCCCGTTTTTGACATTTTTCTTGCACTGAAACATAGTTTGTAATTCTCTTGATCATATTTGATCGTGAAACATATGTAAATAAGTTTTCATTTTGGCGTGGGGGATGGTGAAAGATAACATTTTCCTAGATCAAGTGAGATTATATATGGGATAAGAGTTTTCTCCCCTTGATCATATCGGCAGCCTTCTCGCCAATCATCACACAGGGGGCGTTCAAATTGGCCGAGGTGATTTCGGGCATGATGGAGGCATCGACAACTCGGAGATTCCGGATTCCTTTCACCCTGGAAAGAAGAGAGGAACGTTGTAAGATTATTAGATACGACATTCTTGATTGCGAAATGTTCTAACAGGCAAACTAATTAATTCGCTATCAACACACTCTGCACTGTCGTGATTGTTTTGTCATTCATTACGTTTAGCTGTGTATGTTACACTTGGTCAATGAATAGCTTATGATCATATATACATACATATGTGTCTGTGAGACGACTTCCTTTAACCCTACCTGGCCTGGGGGGGGGGGAGAGGGGGGAGGCAAAATGGCCCCCTACCAAACTTTCCGCTCTATCTCCGGAACGACAAGAAATGGAGAGCTGAAACTCCTTGACTTTTTAGTCTATCATATTGGGGTCAGTTCGAACCTATTTGCATGAACCCCCAAGCAGAGGATCATGGGTAAATTCAAGCTGTCGGTCACGTGGGGTACCAGAAAAGTGATGTTTTTGTCATATTTCTTCAAAATTTCTGCTTTTCCACGGTGAAAAGTGGGCAAAAACTAATTTATTTCACATCACATTAATATTTACTAATTTATCATGCAGTTTCTGCGGAGAAATTGCATAAATAAAAAAATCGAAAAATTTGACAGAAAAAACGACCAAAAAATGCCATTTTTGAAAGTGACGTCACTGTGATGTCATCAAAGCGGCCAAATTGACACAAGGATATAGTGTGCTAAGTTTCAGCTCCCTAGCTCAAGTGGTTAAAAAAAGATAATTAATTGGGGCAGGCCACAACAGGTACCCCAAAAAGCCCAGACCAGATAGGGTTAAAAGAATTTCATTAGGCAATTTATGTTCAGGTATGCCTACAAACGTGTTTGTGATGCAAGATCCTTCAAACAGATTACATTGAACAGCGTATGTTCAGGTGTGCCTACAAAAATATTTGTGAGACAAGACTTCAAACGGACTTCATTGAACAGCTTAAGTTCAGGTATGCCTAAAAAAGTGTTTGTGAGACAAGATCCTTCAAACGGATTTCATTGTACAGCTTATGTTCAGGTATGCCGACAAAAGTGTATGTAAGACGAGATCCTTTGAATTGATTTCGTTGAATAGCACACTGTCAGATTTAGATAAAAACAGTGTCGGAGAGACAAGGTCTTTTAGGCCAGGTACACATAAAATAAGTTTATGTGGGACGAGGCCCCGTTAATGAATTTATATTGAAACTCGTGCGTATCAAGGGATAACTTCCAGATCTGAAACATTTCATTGGTCTATACAAATTTCAGAATGAAATCCGATATTTTATTGGCTTGTGGGAAGAGAAACATTTAACCGATTGCTTTATGAATCACAATTGAATCTCTATTTTTGTACACAAAAAATAGCATTTCTTGTATTGGTTATCTCCAAGTTGACTTCATGATCACCAATGAAATTCATCCAAATGGCTCCCAGCTAACCTTCGTGAGTTACGACCCTTTAATTCGTTACTTCAGCCCATTCTTTGTATTTTCGTTTGCTATCGGCCTGTCTGACCGCCCAAAGAAAATACAAAATGCCTCAAATTTTAGCAAAGACTGTTCATCGAGACTATTCTCGAGCGCCTTGGTCATATAGATATATGGCGAACGTCAGTAAGCACTAATAGTAAGAAGCGGCTAATAATAACCCATGAACTTCGAGACAAAGATGTTTTGATTGACAAGGTTCCGGGAGACAAAGCTCTTTTGATTGATAGTGTTCCAGGAGACAAAGAACTGTACTTATTAGATTACTTCCCAGTTAGACTAGTTTTCTTTCCATGTTAGCCAAGCAGAGCAGGCGGAAAGGCAGGAATGAGAGTAGAAACGTTCTAAAATAAACACACTTCAGCGGATAAATTCACGTTTTTTTGTTTTGTTTTTTTTTCTCAGTAGTTTTTCCTCACTGGTATACGACTATTATGCGTCAGATTCTCTCGGAGTTTTAACATTCTTTTGTATATTATACCTCAGCTGTGGATCAACGACTGTGGTGGAGTCAGACACTCTTCCCATTCGACAAGTTCCACACGGATGAAAAGTATTGAATGTTAATGTACGGAAGACCTCCTCCCAGTACTGGTCTGTGAATGGCGTCCCCTTATAACCCGGTAAAAGGTTCAACTTCATTTTTGCACCAATCGATCTGTATGCCTTCGTTTGTTCCAAGCGTTGAACTAGTTTCACAGCTGTAATTTCAGAACAGACCAATGGTTGACCTATATCTCAGTCAATGATTCATAACATGAACAAATAAACTGCGACTGCTCATATATATGGGACAAATGATGATTTCCTTCATGAAAAAAAACTTACTCCAATATAATAATGATTAAGTCACAAAGTGTTAGCTCATAACTTTCCGGGTTACAAGTAATGAGAAAGTTTCTCTAACAGGTATAGGGAGATGTTCAATGTAGTTTTCTTGGGGACGGCTCCTCAATAAGCAAATAATGATCACTTAATTAACGTATTGCATTTAAAAGATCAGAAACTGAGCTGAACACCATCATTCTATCAAGAATAAGTGTTCACGTTAAAGAAAATTATTATTTCGATTTACGGAACAAGAAAATGCTCTTATATCCGACCTGTCTGCTGTAAATTTTCGTACCATTCACGAGTGTCTTTACGTCATCCGGGTGAGCGAAAGTCTTGGGGTCTATGATTGGATAACCAAATGGGTCATTACTCGCCAATCGAATTGTGCCTCTGCTCTTAGCATGGGTCAGAGTGACGCAGAAGGTTACACCATGCCGTCCATCCTCGTCAGCAAACATAGAATCCCAGATCTATAATCATTGAATATACTCATTACGTAATCTCAAACCATTGAGTAAATTAATTTATACGTAACCACAGGTGTAAGAAATGTTGGGCAATGCTGAAGTTCAGAAAATGATTACATGCGTTACATTGGGCATTCAGAGGCAGCACCCGTCCATGAGCATTGCCATGTCCTTAAACTAAATACCTAATTCATAAGATAATACCAACACCAAAGCAGGCATACCATAAATATCCAGTGTCGGCCACAACCGTCGTTATGTTGTAAACAAATTGAACGTTTCGAGAAAAACCCCTCAATGTTCTGGCGAATGAAATAGTTCCTTGAGTAGTTCGCGTGACGATTCGTGGATGTCCGAAAGATTTGCAGTTTTCATACTTTCATCGAATATATAACTGCAATGAAAATCGAACGGTGGTTAAGCACAGATGTCCTAATCTGTGCGGATTCCTGTGAACTTATAGCGATTTATTTTACTCAATGAATAATTATCGATGGTAATTTTTTTCGAATAAAAAAATTGTTCGCAACCACATTATACTCATCCGATGTTTCTTGGTATGCCGCGTTTCAACATCGAACGTCATGTATCGGCGTTATGTTTTCATTTTATATTCGAACCGTTTAGGAGATAACATGCCCTGATGGCCGGAAAAATCACTTTTCATTCGCATTGAAGTTCTCATGAAGTTTCAGAGATTAGTGATTGGTCATCTGAAATGGTATACTACTGGAATTTCAATGTCGGTAGATTGTCGACGAAAGCCAAAGGAGAAAAATAAAATACTCTAAAGATTCACAAACTGTCGAAACAAAATCTCAAGATTCAATCTGATTCAACAGAACAACATTGTTCCGTCAAAGTTTAAAACGTTCTTTTTAACAATGCACCAACCATTGCTGCCATACAAATACAATTTAGATTCCTGCGACTGAGAAGCGATCGACCTTGGCCCAATCAAAGAAGGTTTTAAATGGAATGGAATGGTATGATCATGACCTATCGCTATATCGGGCATCGAGATCCTCATGGCGTTGATATGAACAGGCACAATCAAAGCGTGACTGGGATACATGATTCTGTACATAACGATTTTACAACAAAATCATATGGATGAAGACTACTGATGAGCGATACGTATTTGATATTTTTGGAACATTATGTCTTCCAAGCATCATTGAAAACTTGCAGGAAACTAGCCTATGTTTATGTATACTGTGACTGGTACATCGTTTTTTTCTTTGACTTGGTGCTAATTCTCTATATGGAATATAGGATATGTCTTTGGATTATGGACGCGGTAATTCTTTAATGGACGACGGCCGAGTATTGAATGGCTAACTAGACGCTTGTACCACAATACCGTAAATCAAGTATTTATGAGCGTACAGTCCACAGACTTACGGTTGTAGGATATTTTTTACATGAATTTATATAATTTGCACATCGTTGTCGCAGATAGTATTGCTCCTTCGTTGTCGATGATAATATTGTTCCTTGTCAATGCTCGTGCCAACTGTATTTCTCATACAGACTTCTTCATCAGTTCATTTTAGACGGTAATTGAAGAAAATTAAACCAATTATCTTATAAGTCATTGTTCAGTCGAGCCGAGCGGGCATTACAGGTTAGTTTCCCTGGGTATTCTTGCATTTACCAGGTTTACCCCATGTTGAGACGTTTTACTCCACCAGACATCCACTATGCTCATCCATTAACATCAGATGAGTTTTTCAGCTGATCCGTCATCACATCTCCCGAGCTAGCGTATCTAATTACGCTTTATTCGGTGATAGGGGCCGTGTGGATACTTCATAGTCTCCACATGAACAGTTGCAATAAAAGTGCAGCTGAGATACTAAGGCTACGTCCGAGAATCCACCGTATTATCGGGTCTGAATGTTAGATGCCGATGGATGCTTTCCTGTAGAGTCATATGTTGCTTTTTAGTCGCCAGACGTCGTCAATTGTTCCAACCTATTGTATATCATATCACTATATTCCCTAGACTTCCAGCCACAGTAGACGTACAGCCAAGGACGAGAAATGTGACATTTTATGGCATTATTTGTGTGGTAGGGATCAGGGTGGGAGGGGATACCACCCAGAGTTTGGGCATTAAAGGTCATTTTTGAGATCAAATAATATAAAAATTGGTAAAAATCGTTCCTAAATTAATTTCCGCCGATATGTTTGTTACGAATGGGTTTTCACGCTAAATTAGTTGTATGTGATGTAGGGATTTAATGCAGGTATGACTAGCTCGTTAATTATTGGAATGGGGTTTAAAACTTCAAAGCTTTATTGTATGACACTCTTTGTAAAACAAATGGATATCCAATCTAAAGTAGTTCTTCGGGGTGAAATTCAATATAAGTATTGTAGAGCCATATGCCTTTGAGTATTTTTTTGTGAATTATTGGCAACATGCAGTTTTATATAGAATGGATCTTCCTGATTAAGAAAGTTGTTGATGCCAAGTTTTCGTTCCTGATTTCGAAGTAGTTTGAGCTAAACTTTTTCTGGCTTGTGTGATAAAGGGATCGGAAATTTTGCACCATTTTGAACTTTTCTGGGTATCACCAGAATGATTGAAAATCGAGAGCCAAGACTTTCCGAAGTTTTATATATATATATCGGGCTAATTTGTTGCCAATTTCCATAAGTCTATTGATTAACCATCATGCGTAAATTCAAAATAGAGCTCAAGTAGGGTCACCCATAAATCGCGCCTCTTCAGGTTCATATAACATGCATTATTTTTACATGTAGATCATTGTGCAAATTTGTTGACACCAATGGATCTCACATCAACACTTAATACCTTACGCCTCTTTTGATTCTGTTTGCATAATTTTAGGCTCAAAATATGATGCTTTTATTAAAAAAAGTACATATGGGGTAACATACGTTGCTCGTGTAGTTCAAGGCATTATTCATAGCTCACTGAAAAAACTAGAGCCTTAGGCACTCAAACGGGGCTATTTAAATGTAAAATAGACTGTTGGAATAATTCCACTAACTCTTTGATGTTCCGTCCCATGGCGAAGAGCCATACTCGTAGTCGCACACATTCCTCTCAACAAGGATCTCTAAGTGGATTAGTATAACTTACCAGTTAGAATATAACGTTTTATTGGTGCAAGGATATTCATAAGAGACCAACTTTATTTATACAGCAAAATTATCACCAGTAATGGAATAAAACTTGTCAAAATAATGAAATTCAAACACCCACGATAATTGGTTACACAGATCGGCAAATATCCGGAGTAGCCCCTGTACGCTTCTGGGCATCCAAACTTGAAAAGTTTGGTTGGAAACAATGACAAAATGATACAGAAATAATCATGACAGGTTCTTCTTTATTCCATGGTAGTCTTTGGTCCAGGGATTAACGAAGACTAAAAAATGCAGTGAAATTGGTCGCTAATTGGTCACACTAGGCTATGAAAGTTGGAAGTATGCACGCATGGATTCGCTACAAGAGTCAACCTATCCGACGATCATTCTGAGTCAGAAAACCCCACAGACCCAAAGTGCCGGATTGACACCAATTACCAAGCTCTTGATCTCTGGTTAAGAAAATATCGACAGCTGGCTGAATTGACAGATAATCCTGTAAACAAATGTTCGACAGAAAATGAAGATTTAATTTACGTGAATCACTGCAAATGGGTCGTCTGCTATCCGTTCACCTTTTAGCTTAAAAGATGGCGGAAAACAGAAACCAGAAACAGAACTGGTTTGTGGCAAACCTTGTATAAATATAGCCACTATATATCCTATTGCTGTAGGAAGTACTTCTGTGCGCGGCTGTGGGAACGAGGTTAACTCTCCTTAACTATTACGATCCTTCTACATATAACTTGCCATTACAAATCAACACCATCTACTGTATGGAGAATATATGTTGTCGTTATGGTGGGGGTTATCTCCCCTGTCACCTTTCTTCATAAAGACACTGGGTGCATGTGGATCTCTTATTGTGTAGATCAGGGAAATGCTTGCAACATTCCAAGAATATTTCAGAAGCAGAATGGAAAGGAAGATTTCTGAATACAGGAAAATTATTATGTAAATGGTTTGACCACCACTGGATTTTAGAAAATTACCATAAAAAGATAATGGTGAGGGTCTTGAGGGATAAGCTCAAATGGCGAAAATTCCAAACTGTAACTCAACACACATATTTTATGAAAATGTAAATGAATACAGGCAAGTTTACACAGCGATGTAAAAATGTTAGGCTGTAAAACTTTCTCCGGATAGCAAGCTCAGGGAGATTAAAACGTTTACATATAACCGAGTACCTATCCCTGTTGTATAAAATATTACTTTTAAAACATAAAAACTTAATAAATTTCATTTGTACCCTTTAATTTTTCTCAGCAATGTCGACTGATGAGGAGACCAAATTTCACAGCAATACTCCAATCTAGGTAAACCAAGATGGTAAATCAGGGGAATACCATCTAGACGTAACGCTATGAAAACTTCGTGCGAAATGTTCGCCGATATTGTACGAGATCCCATAATAAGCCAATCACGACTATTTCAACCTTTTCGCTTTGACAATGATTGACGTTTACTTCAAGGAGATTAACATCTTCGCACGGCACAATCTTTTGATATTTTCTACCTCAAAGAAAGCCAGACTTTTCGGCGGGAGTAAACTCTTTGATGTTTACGGACCCTGTCTGGAAATGATGCCATATTTGGAAACTGTTTCAGGATAATGTTTATATATTAGACCACGAGCTACCGTGTGTAATTACTGTGGGCGTGATTTTGAAATAGTTACAACCAGCTATCCATCTGATTGGCTAACAATAGTAGTTTCAACTCGCACGGGATTTATGTAGGGCTGAATTCAGATATAATATTCCGTATATTATATCTGAGTTTACTGAGATTGAGCAATAGAGAAATGAACAGCTTTTTAAGAACAGATACATTGGTAAAGGATCTACAAGACCTACGAATAAAACCAGACATTTGAAAAGCTTTGGAAACTGTTTTATCTATGTGATTTTTGAAAATAAGATCATGAGAAAGTAGGATTCCTAGATCCTTTACCTCTTGTACACACGAAAATACAATATCACAAAGGGTGTAATTAAAATCTAGTGTTATTCTCTTAGTAGTAAAATTAATAAACATGCATTTAGCTGGCCACATTATGTCCATTTTATTCTGTTGCCGTAATCGTCAGTTACAATACAATTGTTAACTCTAAAATGGTGACCATGTGGGTTCATCTATTTTAATTTTGCTGGTATATTTCGAGGTATTGTCTTACATGGAGCCGAAAGTAACTGTTTCTCAAAGCCAGGCTTATTCACAAAACATGTCGATCTGTCTATTTAACATTAACTTCAGCGCAGTAAATTTTGTCGCGGTGCCAGTCTGCCTCGTTCTTTTGTTTATAACCCATCCTATTTAGGGTAGGTCTCAGGAATATGGTTTGAGACTGGACGGATCTATACCAGTGGACGAATTCACACTAGAGTGCGAGTTGATGCCAGTGCATAAAATTGTGAACGTGGATGAAGTTAGCTCACTCTGGTCTAGAAACAATAACTACTAACTGGCCGCTGAAAGTTTGAATTTCTTCATATCTACATTATGCATACTGTAACATATGTGACATTTGCTCCACAACTGTGAAAGAATCTAATCCAGTGGAGGTGGTGAATATGCAAGGTATTCAGTGCTAATTAACAGAGTTTATTGCACTGGCAATGTCAATTATAATCACCTATGTTAACCATTTTATACACTGGCATCAACACGAAGGTCAGTATTGATTTTCCCACCGATATAGGTCCTTGCAGTTACATGGGTACAGGTACTGTTAGCTAACAATATCTCGTTCTGGGGACATTCCTATCTGATACAGCTGCACCGTTACCTCGATGGTTTATTAAGGGGGGGGGGGAGGGGGATTAATGTCACACTCAAGGTTATTTCACTCCTATGGTGACAGTCAGTTTGGATGGTGGAGGAAGCCGGATCACCCAGAGAGAACCAACGCCCGTCGGCAAATAAATGACACACTTTCACACATGCACCAGCTGGACTGGAACCCGTGCCGGATCGGTCGTGTGAGGCTAGCCATCACCAGCGAAACGCATTAGACTACAACATCAATTTCAGCTTTCATATAAAGATGGAAAATTCTTACATCAACACATACCCCAGTGAGCATGGATCATTGCAATGCTTAAAGTGACTGTTTAAGTTAATAACATTATTTAATATTTTTGTATTTTCCATTTTCCAATTCAACATGACTCCAACCTAAAAGCTTAGGAGAGTTTCTCATGTAAATATAGACCGAATTTGTTGGCAAGATTCAAGATTGTGATTTTCGCAAAAATCCAAAGTTCTCGCTATAAGTACTACCTGTACGTCATAGTTGTGAGGAGTTCAATGTTCGAGGCAGATGATAGGCAGCCCCAAATTTCAAACGGATTTTTCTACAGCTTAGCCATGGTCAGTAATAGTGGTATGCTCAGAACTATATATTATCCTTACATTTTACATAGTTATTGTGTCTAATGTTTGTTTGGATATACTATGTTTTGTACAGTAAACCTTTTTTGTTCTAAATTAAAATGAATAGTTAATGAGGTGGAGAATATTGTAAACAAATGCCATCAAATAAGCAGACCTAAATCAGTTTTCGTGTACATTATATTTATACCAGAATAATGTATCCTTCATACAGTCATCAGCGTCTCGCCGATCGACAAGCAACAGAAGAACATAGTACACATCTCAAGATATGTGTTAGACCTATCTCACTATAACTGACAGAACCGTGTATGTTTGTTTGTTTGTTTGTGTTTACTATACAGCCGCTGCTTTGCTCGAAAGGCAGTGGTAAACCCAAAAGAGAAAAAAAATGAAAAAAGGTCTGGATTTTTGTTGTTTTTTTTTTGACGGAGGACACTGGAATTTTACCAAGATAGCCATGCGGTTGAGGAAAAAGACATAAAGCAAAATAAATAATAAAGAGCGCAGTTATCGCGCAATGGGGAGCGGGAACATAAACCAAACATATTACATGTTATAGCGATTGTACGTCTAAGTGTCGTGATAAAATAGCCACGGTTTTGGTTGAAAGGTCTTGGAATTTTGTTAGGATAGCTGCGGAGTCTCAGGGGTGATCAACGACGACATCCAATGCCCATTAGGGGGCCGTGAACTTCACGGTATGACGTCGTGGCATTGGCCGCTGCGCATGTCGGAGAAAATGAGAGAAATCTTAAGTACAAATCGCTCACTTGTGCTTGATCATACCTCTTTCTTCATAGATGTGTTTCTCAGAAATGTACCATCGTTGTCAGCCCCCACGAGTAAGTCTGCAGTTACAATCTGAATGTCGGGATTTGGGTTATCCGCAGCTTGTAGCTCCGAACGTATCAGCGCCGTTCCCTGTGGTACGTTAGTTGCCAGCAGGCCTGTTGATATGAAAATATTGCCGTGGTTCAGGAGAGGTTAAAGCGGGATCCCACCACGACAACGCAAATTTCTTCCCAAAAAGGATCATTACCCAGACTGAACGCCAAAGAGTGATATACTAAAACAATCCACATAGTTTTTAAATAACTAATGTACCTTCCATATTTCTGGGCTAGCATTTTTTAAGAAACTGTAGTCGTTGGTCTATCCCGTAATCCCATCCTTAAGCCTACACCCACACTGAATAAATAAAACTAGATGTTGTTTAATGGAATATATACGATTACGATTATGAGAGATACGATTTCGCTCGCACCACAAGAACATGTTGACCGTTCTACGTATCACGTCGATAATGACGTCGATCCAGTTGGAATCCAATATAGCGATACCAGACCCGCTATCTGTGCTTATGTGAGAAAGCGGTTTCATTCTGTAAGGGATGCTGTGGACAATAACAAACTTCATGAGTTGCACAAAACTGTAGGATATATTCATCTGAGTAGCCAGAAACGTTTCGATCAAGCCATGATCAGGCTGTATAGATTTAAAGATTGTAAGTGATTCTTATCAAGGAGCTACTTCAGAAGATATTTTTAGTCGGGTAAAAGTAGACTGTATTACAGGTTATTTGAAGAAAATCGGTTTGTTGCATAATTTTTAGTGCATGTGCATGTTTTTTGGTATGTTGTGTTGGTTATTTCTGGATTGCTGAGTTGTTGATCTGTTTTTGTTGCAATGCTTGGAGTTTTGTTTGATAGTTGCTATATAGCTGAAATATTGCTGAATCCTCTCTCTTTCTCTCTCTCTCTCTCTCATCAGATCACGTCATTGTGATGGTTATTTTATTCCGGGGCCGTAGAGCCTTACCTGACCGCATGACGTCGTATTGGTATTGCGTCTTTTGCGACGTCATGACTTCCGGTGTTGCTGACCACGGTTCATCAATAAGAAATTCAATTCCGTAGCAGGCAGTGTGGTCTTGAAAATTCTCTCCGACGGGTAAATCGGCGATGTCTGGTATCTGCAGAAGACAAACCATTTCAAACAAATACAGGAAGTCCGAAACGTGACTAAAGAATTTCTAGGGCAAATGTACATGTAGTTCTAATATTGACAATGTATATTACGTAATGTTTTTTTTGTAACAGACACAATGTTGTTGTGTCTTTAATGCACTCTCACGAACGAAATGTGGACGATTCTTTACGAGTTATGGTACCGATAATTAAAAGTGGTCCATAATGGACACCGTCTATTTGGTTATGTTGGTTGGGATGAGAGATGAGGTGACCATCTTATTCGGTATTTAATCCTGTCTGGCCTGGGCGTCTTGCTCTTTGTACACTTTTCATCGTGGAAAAGCAGAAATTTCGAAGACAATGACGAAAACATTACTTTTCTGGTACACAACCTGGCCGCCATCTTGAATTTTCCCATGATTCTCTGCTCGGAGGATTATGCACATAGGTTCAAAATGACCCAAATATAATCAACTATAAAGTCACGGAGTGTCAGCTATAAATTGTTTGTCGTTCGAGAGGTAGCGCAGAAAGTTTGGTGGGGGGGGACATTTAAAACGAAATTTGATCGGCATCATTCTACAGCAGAGACCAGAGAAGTTCGTATTGAAAGAGACCTTGACCCGGATGTGGTTTCTTACCTTTAAAGACTGGAGATGTTCTTTCGGACCTATACCAGAAAGCATTAGTATTTGAGGTGAACCAATCGCCCCTGCGCTTAGGATTATTTCCCGTCGAGCTCTGACAGTTTCTGGTCGTCCTCCACGAACAAACTGGACTGCACGTGCTACCTGGTTATCGATCAAAATCTACAAAATATCGAATAATCATTTAAAAGTGCAGCGCTGGAATCCGTATTTAGTAAAATACAGTAGATTTGTTTCAGTAAATTTACTCTACTCACGAAGAAATGTTACAGCTCTTAGAGTACGAATAAACGGATTCGTCCGGACGAAATTCAGTCTTTTGTGGCCACATAGCGATGACGGTCGCATGTCAAGGTCGGAATACGCAGCAGAGAGGAATCCCAAGCGCGAAGAAGCGAAAAATGCTCAGTCATTAGATATATTTAAAATCTCAGTGTGAAGCGGTTTAACTAAACTCAAAGTAGTCGCTTTATTTATTTTGAGTTTAGATATATTTGATCACTGATAAATATCGAATGTCGGATTTGAAGCTTAAATAGTATCCAAATTTGCATATAATGCTATTTTTCTCATTTTATCCACACCACCTCTCTCTTCCAATGCTTTCTGGTAAAAATACCATACATATATAATGAGGGGTACAGCAGAACAGTCTAAATATTTAATGTAGGATATGTCGACTTTACTTTTCGAAAAAAAACACGTAACCATCAGCTAGAGATCAGGCAGTACCATTCCAGAGCTGATGTGTTATCCGCAATAATCATTTCACTGTTTAACTTATTGTTTAAGCAGCGATGGATGGAGTTACATCTCGTATTAAAGAAACGTTTTGATTTATTCTAAAAATCAATTTGTTTTTTTTTCTGAAAAAATGTATTCCAACTTAAAAATAAGCTTCGCTTAACACCCTTCTTTTCTAAATATCTGAGTTACGTTTTTGTGGATTCTTTTTTTGTTTGATGGCACTATAGCGGCTAGGTAAACTTCTCTGTTAGAAACCGTGCCAACTTCTGTGTAACGTGTATCTATGTCAAATTGAACTTGTTATCCATGAAAAATCTTATTCTAATGAGAAAGATTTACAATATGCATATTCTTATGAAAGCTATATACTTCATATAGTAGGCATCGACTAAATGTTAACAGTTGTTGTCTTAGCAGTTGTGCGAAACTATAACTCGTTTATATGTCCTGTAGGAACTGAGACACTAATATCCCTACATAATTAATCCACGAGGTCAGATGATTTCAACGGAATCGTCCGAGCAATCGCGAATGTGTGAAGAGGGTCCTACCGAGACTGAGGTAAAAATGTCGACGGACAAGGCCACTGATCTATCAGTAACTGGTTCGATTTATGACGTCACCCATTGTGACAACTGCGTTCTTGTAATATCTGTCAGGGTCAATAGTATCAGATGAGCAGGGTACATTCACAGTTATTCCATCTTTACTTATTGTGGGTATGTGTTGTCCCCGTGCAGGGGACATTAGATGTTGTTGGTAGACTCTCAATGAAACGAGCGCTGTCCAGATTGAAATTCATGCTATCCAATTGAAACCTAATTATTAGCCTTGTTAAATCCCATATTGGCCCAGTTTAATCGCTCTGAAATCAATATTGCCAGTCATATATGGTGGTAGCCGAAATCCTAAGGGACAATGGCAGCTTATCTATTTGTGAAGTTTCCATTAAATTCATTTCAGGCATAGTACATCTACATGAAAGAAGGGAATTCCTCCATTAGGTTAGAATATATTGCGAAACGACTTACCTTGGTCACATGGCAGTGCGTGGTGATGTGTAAATTCTTCCTGCAAGACGCTGGTCGAAGAAAGGCCTCAGCTGAGCTCTGACGTATTCCATCCCCGATGTTGGACTGGATAACCATAAAGCCTTGAACAAGAAAGATTTCTCGGAACAATAATGGATTGTTGATAATCGATTGAAAAGTAAGACTTTCACAATAAGAGTTATTGAGATGTTTCTTGGTAAAATACAGATGTTGAAAGTGGCTAGTTGTAGATTAAATTTGTACCTCTCCTTCGATCAATCAGATTTGGCATGTCTAAGAAGGCGCCAAGACATGATAGTAAGCAAGCGAACAACGGAATTCGTATGAGGAAAATTAATGTCTTGTTTCCTTGATGAAATAACGTCAACGCCAACCGGTATCATGCATACATGTATGAACGTACATGTTACTTTTTATGCACGATCGAAATTGTTCCAAGAGGGTTAGCCGGTGGTCAGAGCCGCTAACGAATTCAATGACGCTCTGGATCGATCCGAGTCTTATTCAACTTGGAAGCTAACAAAACTATTTGTTTGTTTTTTATTGTTCTATTTTTTTTCTTTCTTCTGTCTTTCTTCGTATTTTTTTCTTTCTTTCTTTCTTCGCTTTTTTGTTAGCGCATGGCCGTACCTGCCGTACCGCTTCCGACGCCTTTGAAGGGAACGATGATAGGATGGTACGAAGACAAGATGGTGCAACAGTAGGAAATAGCGACATTACACTAGTAGATATGAACGCTGGCACAATCGTATAAAGGAATGATCCTACGACAGGGCGAGGCAACGGTGCAATATTAGGAAGGAACAACGATACAATAGTCGGAAGGAACCACGACACAGTGGTAGAAAGAAGCAACTGTACAATCGAATGAAGGAACGATAGAACAATATTAGTAAGAAATAGCGGTACAATAGTAGGAAGAAACGGAGACACGATAACAGGAAGGAACGTTGGTACATGTACAGTAGAATGAAGGAACGATGGTACAACTGTAGGAAGGAATAACTGTACAATATAAAGGTACGATGGTACAATAGAAGGAAGGAACAACGGTATAGTAGTAGGCAGGAACGATGCTATAATAGTAATAGCTAGAAGGATCGATGTTACGATAGTACTATTGTAAGTGGCAACGATGGTACAACAGTAGGAAAGATGGAATACAAGCGTCTAGTCCATCATTCAATATTCAGCCGTCGTCCATTAAAGAACGACTTTGCCCCAGTCCATAACTCAAAGACCTAATTCAGAAAACAAATAGGTCAATTTCTTGCAAGAGAGGAGCGGTCAACAGTTTTCAGTGATGCCAGCAAGACATGCTGTTAAAAAATATCAAATCAGTATTTGTAAATTCGTTACGGTGTAACGGAGTATGGTGTATCTCAGTCACGCTTTGATTGCCATTTTTCATATGAACACCATGAGGATCCTGAAATACATAGGTTCATACGGCGCCTAGCCCTGGGTTAAGCGGAATTAGACACAAGTTACGAAATTTACCGCCATTGATCTTGCATGCTACGCACGTATTTTGCTATCAGCATGCGATATCTATACCCATATTTGAGAAACTTCGAGTGGAGGCGTTTGATGATATAGACCTGTTTCATAAGTTTCTGCAATAATGTTTTGTGACGCTGATTGAAATCGTCACATTTAACAGAGGATCTAGCAACTGCCACTAGGCGGGAAATGTACACGCCATATGCAGGTCCCTATGGTATATTGCTGTACAGATAGGGATAGTTTACGCTGGTGCGAGGCAACGATGATAAAATTACAGAAGGAACGATTGCGCGAAAGTACGAGGCATAGATGATACCACAGTAGGAAGGAACGATGGTGAGATATCATGATGGATCGACGGCACAACAGTAGGAAGGACCGCTGGCAAAATAGTAAGAATGAACGTTGGCACGATATTATGTGGGAAGGACGGTACAATAATAGGATGGAACGATAGTACGATAGTAGTTAGGAACGATGGTACGATAATGATATAACTCGAGGCAACGATGCTACGATAGCATGAATGAATGACGGTGCAATAGTAGGACGGAACGACTTACAGTATTCGAAAGGAACGTTGGTATATCTAGAAGGAATAACGGTATATTGGTAAAATAGCAGGAAGGAAGGAACGATGGTGCGATAGTACGAGGTAAATATAGTACGAGGGAACGATTGTACAATAGTAGAGAAGAACAGACAGGATAGTACCGCGAAATGCGGAGGGAGACCGATGGTAAAATAGTACGAAGGAATCGATGGTACAACAGTATAAAGGAACAAGAATAGAACAGTAGGAAGGAACGATGGCACAATAGTAATATGGAACGATGGTACGAAAGCGCGTGGCAAATAGGTACAACAGTGAGATAAAACGACGATACGATAGCATTTGAGATTGGTGGTCCAATAGTATGAATCAACGAGGGCACAATAGTATAGGGAAGCAATGGTACATAATAGGAATGAACGACAGTACGATAGCACGAAGCAACGATGGCATGTCGTGTGCAATAATAGTACGAAACGATGGTACAATATTAGGAAGGAACGTTGTTAAAATCAGGACGGATGGTACGATAGCACGAGGCATCAATGGTGCAATAGTAGGAAAGACGGAACAACAGTAGGAAGGACCGACGGTACAATAGTAAGAAAGAACGATGGCACCATAGTAGAAAGGAACGATGGTACTGTAGTAAGAAGGAACGATGCTACAATAATAGGAAGGAACGATAGTACAATAGTATGAAGGAATGATGGTACAATATTTGGAAGAATCGACGATACAGTAGTAGGAAGGAACGATGGTAAAAAGAGTAGGAAGGAACGATGGTACGAAAGCATAAGGGATCGATGGTGCAACAGTAGGAAGGATCGACAAGTCAACAGTAGGAAGGACCGATGGTACAAGAGTAAGCAGGAATGACGGTACAATAGTAGAAAGTAACGATGGTACAATAGTAAGAGGGAACGATAGTACGATATTTTGAGGAACGATGGTAGAATAGATTGAAGGAACGATAGTACAGTAGTAGTAAGGAACGATGGCACAATAGTAGAAAGAAACGATGGTACAATAGTGAGTGGGAACGACAGTACAATGGTCTGAAGAAGCGATGGTAAAATAGTTAGAAGGAACGATAGAACAATTCTAGGAAGGAACGATAGTACAATAGTAAGAGGGAGCGATGGTACGAAGGTACGATGCAAAAATGGGGCAATATTATGAAGGAACGATGATGCGTTTGTACGAGGGAAAGCTCGTACGAGGGAACGATAATACAATAGTAGAAAGGAACGGAGATAGGAGAGTACGGGAGAATGCCGAGGAAGAAAGGATGTAAAGTGTACACGAGACTGACTACATGCATATTGGGGATGGCGTTGAGGGAACCGACACTTTAACAACGTTATCTGGGAATCGCTGTGTCAGTGGAATTTGTTCTGATTTGTAGTGACTATAATTAACATGGAAAGAACTTCTGCAGTGAACTCCGTTAAAGACTGAGTGTAAATTCATCATTTGAGACGGAACACGGGATCTTCTCTACCAATGAAAAGTGTGCGCGTCACTCATCTGTGAAGAGATGGACAGACAACTGAAACAAAAAAGTGAACTATAATATCAATGACGTTTAATAGTGTTTAAACGGAAATTCTATAACACTTACACCTATTACACACTGATAACCGGTTAATAGCACGGTTAAGAACTTTGTGACGTATGAAATCTACACCCGTGATCTTGACACGCACAGGTGTTCGCTCGGGAGAATCCATTTCCCTGGGCGGGTGATAAATGGCAGAACAAGGTCTCGTCTGCCTGCATGTACAATCGAATAAACAAATACAATGGATACCCTGTAAGTATAGGAACTTTATTTTATTTTAAAGGCAGAAAATGTACAATGGCAGATATTTACAAACCAATTGGGACATACGAGTATACACAAGAAACAGATCAACAGGAGAAACAAGGCGTGCTTTCAGATATGAATTATCTAGAAAAGCGGAGATCGAAAGTTCATGAGAGACGCAGATGATGAATATCTTCTTGCTGTTTTAAATGAGACACAACACGAGTGTGGCCAGCTGAACAAAGGTAGATTTTTCTCCGCTGACGATGAGATATTAAAAGATCTGGCAGGCAAACGAAATAGGAAATACGGATATTTAAATGTATCACATTCGTTCTATATTATAATCAAGTCTTATAATAAATACATCTAAAGTTTACCCGTTACACCAATCATTGCTTGAGACGGTTCTGCTTCAGGCGAGTGTGTCTATCATGGATGTGATGTCGGTTACAGGCCACAGAAATTACAAACGACATCAAATGTTTGTAATTTCACATCTGTTCTTGGCGGTTTTTTTTTTCCAAAGTGCCAATGTTTCCAATAGCACCGTGAACATAAATTTCCTTCCTAGTTAAATAAATACTGCCAACATTTTTCATTGTTTGAGAAAAAGCTGTAAATTAATATTTATTAAAGATGTAAATTTCTGTCTTAAGTTTAACTGTTGGTTCCATCGTGATTGATTAATAATGCCACACAAATAGGCTTGTTGCGTTTACGTTTCACTGCTCCCCCTTCTGAGAGACCACATAAACTCGGCCAATGATATTGACACCCTGCCAACTGAGGCGGACGGCACATTTCAACAAAGAGAAGAAACGTTGTGAACGTTTACCATATTTTTCAATCTTTCATTGTAATCTTTGTTGATAATCAATTTGAGTAGTGCAATAGAATAGAAATAATATTTTCATAAGCGTGCTAAATCGTTAATTCTGAGTTTATAAATTTTAGGGCGCGGGCTTCGCCCTTGCCCTAAAATATAAACTTTCCCACACTAACCGTGCGTAAATTAACGATTTAGCACGCTTATGAAAACATTATTTCTTAATTTGAAAAGAAAACTTTGCCTGGAATATGAGACAATATTTGTGGCGAAAGAGACTGATTATAGAAGCACAACTTACGTTTGATTACAGGGCTTAATTAAGTTGATTAATGTTCAACAAACGGATGATGGTTACAATACAAATGAATCCGTTCGTATCAGAGCATTGGCGATGCATGTCTAGGCAGTTATCATTGAGATAATGTAGTTAAATAATTAAGCGTTGAGAACAATGTTTACTTGTATGATTTATATGTGTATACGAGTCTGAATGCAACCACAGTTGCCTGGCCTGTAGGATATTGGATGGTCGATGTCTACGTATAATTATTTTCAATAAATTATAAAAATTAATAAATATAGTTATTTTTTTTTTAAATCGATTTTTTTTAAAATATTTTTTCTAACTGTGTTTCTCTTTCATCTTTGGCTCAATTAAAGTCGTTCTCGATAATGTCAAGCCGAGTTACTATAGTTTTTAATTATCTACCATACCCTGCCCTCTATGACATAGAATAAAAGAGAAGTTGCGAATAGAACCGCTCAACACGGTCATTTCAAAACATTCTCAAATCAAAGTACTTAAAGTACTGATGTCGGGTTTACTTGAATTGTATTCACTGTGGCGTTTAAGATATAATAATGTAGAAATGCATAGATAATTGGAAGCATAAGCTGTGATAACTTACTTTGTATAGAGTGCCAAATAATATTATGTTTGCCGATGCAAAGTCTATACTGTTCCAAAGAAACTCCCATTTTGTTATATGCAGTAGTTCAAATTTTTTCTTTCAGTTCAATACCTGTTTCAACACCTGTTTCAAACTCCTGTTTTCAATACCTGTTTCAACTCCCGTTTTCAGCAAAATAGATCAACTCAAGATTGCTTCAGCCCCTGTCGGTGTGCTATCACTCCCCACACAGTCAGGTTGTTGACGCACAACTTTGATTATCAGATAATTACGAATTTGTCTACATTATAGAGAAGTAAGCTTTTGAAAAGAACTCATCTGTGATAAATAATAAACTTAACCACAATCACTGCTCAGACGAACTGCCTGATCTGAGCAACGATAGATCTGATCAACATCGGGTGTGGAGAATGGACCGTGGAGAATGACCGTTCCCGCCGTAACAAATGATACCGGATAAAATAGAATGGAAAGGCAAATTTTAAAAGAAATTGGAAAGATCAACTTTACTGCGATAATGTTCACATTATCAAGATAAATGCACAAGCTACCGTGCATTGTAAATATGTTTATGACTGTCAGACAGAAGAACGATACTTTTTTATGAATGTTGTAAGGGGCATCAAATGAGAACAGTCTCCGGGCAGGAGATCAAAACTACACATGTGCAGAAGAAAAAAGAAAAACTGAAGAGTGATACTAATGTAGGGTTTACCCTTGGTAAACCCGACAAAAAGAACGAAAGCCTACCTTTCCAAATGCCATCCGTTTTTTACTTCCCAAGTGGACCTACCTTCGGAGTATATGCGCTTTGAATATCTAAACCTTCCCTTGGGGAGAGAAATTCATTCTTCGCGCCAAAACACGGCTTTTCAAACTTTTAGCCAGCTCTCCGGCAAAAAGCACTTCCGTCATAATTTTAAGGACCAGGCTATACAATATTATCAGCGACGATTGATCGAAATTATCCCCAAAAGTCAGGGGCAGATAATCCAGTGGGCGGGAGATGACTTTTGCGGATAATTTCGACCAATCGTCGCCTTGAAATTATGACGGAAGTGTTTTTTGCCGGAGAGCTGGCTAAAAGTTTGAAAAGCCGTATTTTGGCGCGAAGAATGAATTTCTCTCCCCAAGGGAAGGTTTAGATAGTCAACGCGCATATATTCCGAAGGTTGGTCCACTTGGGAAGTGAAAAACGGATGGCATATGGAAAGGTAGGCTTTCGTTCTTTTTTGAGAATGTTTTGAAATGACCGTGTTGAGCGGCTCTATTCCCAACTTCTCATTTATTCTATGTCATAGAGGGCAGGGTATGGTAGATAATTAAAAACTGTAGTAACTCGACTTGACATTATAGGGAATGACTTTAATTGAGCCAAAGATGAAAGAGAAATACACTTAGAAAAGATATTTAAAAAAAATCGATTTAAATTTTTTTTCATTTTTTTTTTATTTATTAATTTTTCATAATTTATTGGAAATAATTATACGTAGACATCGACCATCCAATATCCTACAGGCCAGGCAACTGTGAATGCAACCTGTACTAATGGTGATATTACGCAGTCAAACAAATATACGATTTCAATTATATCCCACAGAGGATAAACTACATGAGAAAGAAATATATTAGCATTAATTTGATACAGGATTCGGCATGGTAACTGAATCGATTTTAGTGAGTCACGCCACACTACAGACAGAAAGTCATCAGGGATCTGCCAAGTTAAGAGATAGAACTTTTGAGATAAAATATTTGGACTTATTCAGAACTAAGAAGGGATAGTTAGCTCATCGTCCTCCAATCAGAAGTGGGCACATATGTTGGCAGTAATTAAATAGGTGGTATAATAAAGAGAGACTCGTAATCTGTGGGGGATTGGTAAGTCGTAGCTCGGAGAAGTTCTCTAGACCCGTGAAATCTAGATTCCGTACGGAAATGGTTAGAAGTTCTGAGAAACCGCCGTAAGAAAATACGGCATCAGGTAAATATATGGGTGAAAACTTGAATGGTGGTACAATGGGTTGTAGTTTGTAACTGTAGTAAATGTAAAATAATATATATGTTCAATGTTGAGTAAATATTGTATATGTTTTATTGGTGTGAGTGTTAATTCTATTTCTGAACTGGACGGAAGACCTGTCGAATCAAATTTGTCTAAGATAAGAAATATCCCGGTCCTCTACGCTAGTACATCCCCAAGACGAGATTTATGCACTGGGCAAGAATGACCGATGGAATAAAATTAAAAAGGAGGTAAATAAGATGAAAACTTCGACAAATCCAATAATCACCAAAGGGCACTGCCGTTACAGTGATCTCCATACTCTTTGATCTGCATAATTCCGTAGGTCAACCGAAAGGTGATGGTTGGCGATATGATGCGATGGTAATATAATCGCGTCGTATCATCGCATTGCACTTATGTGTCATCGCATTCAGTGTACCATTGCCGTGGTAATAAATGATGCGACGGTACGATATGACGGATATCGCCAACCATAGTTTTTCCTTTGGGCGCCAGATGCATGCTGATTTCTTTGTCAGTCATGCACTGTTAACCGCAAACTTATGTATGTTATGTGACAGAATATATACCATTAATAACAATCGTCTGCATTGATATTATTACTCCAGTATGTAATATATGCTCATTCAGACGAAGAATATTCAGCTCACTCGTATGATGATAATGAACGATAGCCTAGTTATAGAGAACAAGCAGCCAGAGGATGCTAAGTCCCCCGCCGAAATGGCAGCAATATTTTTTAGCATTGTTGGTCTCTGGGGATATACATGAGGGAGGCAACTGCTATACTCCATAGGCGTTGGATGCGGAGGGATCTTTCTGCCTTCCCAAGTTTTAAAATCAACTCAGAACGGTTGACTGAACATTTTTTTGCTTCTGTAAATTAGCTTCCATGCAGTGAAGCATGGAAATTATGTAATCGAGAAGCGACCCCAAGTGACACCTCAAGGCATATTATCTGGAAACCAAATTTGACGAGAAGCTGAATGCATCTTCAACCTATTGTTTGGAAACCAAATTTTAAATTTGCCACCAGGTGTCGCCACCTGTAGGTGCAAGTGGACGAAATGCAATCCCAAGGATCATCTGATGACATGGTGTATCAGCATACAAACTTTGGGAAGAATCTGAAAAGGGGTTATTGCCCGGAAACCAAATTTAGATTTGTATGCACAAGTGTGCGAAACACAATCCCAAGTGACATCTTATGGCATATGAATATCAAATTTGAGAAGAATCCGATGAGCAGTCGTCAAATTATTGCCAGAAACAAATTTCAGATATTTCCACCAGGTGTCGCCACCAGTATGCAGAAGCAGGTGAAATACAATCTCAAGTGACATATCATGGCATGGTATCTGCATACCAAATTGGAGAAAAATCTGATGAGCGAAATCAAATTTAGATTTGACACGAGGTGGTGCTACCTGTAAGCACAAGTGGGCGAAACGCAATCCCAAGCGACATCATATGTCTTGATATATTCATACCAGATTTAAGAAGAATCTGACGAGCGGTTCTCAACTCAAGTTATTACCCGGAAATAAATCTGGTATTTCGCCACCAAGTGGCACCACCAGTGAGTAAAAGTGAGCGAAACGCAATCCCACGCAACATCTCCTGACGTGATACATGCATGCTAAATTTGAGGAGATTCCGATGAGCAGTTCTCAAGTTAATGGCTGAAAACAAATTTTGATTTTAACACCTGGTGGCGCCACCTATAGGCGCAAGTGAGCAAAATGCAATCTCAAGCGACATCTTAGGTCATGGTATTACCCAGAGACAAATTTGGGATTTTGCCACCAGGCGGTGCCACCTGTAAGTGCAAGTGAGTGAAAGGCAATACCATGCAACATCTCCTGGCATGGTACATGCATGCTAAATTTGAGAAGAATCCGATGAGCATGCAGTTCTCAAGTTATTGGCCAAAAACAAATTTCAGATTTTGTCATCAGGTGGCGTCACTTTCTGAGCAGAAGTGGATAACGCACTCCCAAGCAACATCTCATGGCAAGGTACAATGTATATGCATGCCTAATTTGGGAAGAATTTGATGAGCAGTTCTCAAGTTATTGCCCGGAAACCAAATTTCGAGCAACAGTTCAAAGCGTTTCAAAGTTATTGTTTGCAGCACAAAAGAACGAAAAGAACCCTAGTGGGGCCACCTACTGGCAGATCTTTCTGAAACGCAATACCAATCAACATCTTGTCACAAGGAATGCATATGCAACTAGATACAGTCGATCGAATACGATTGGAGGCATGCCTTTTGCACCTTTAGTAAAGGAAACATTCATTATTTGTGAAGAAAGTAAAAACGTAAAACTTAGGAAAAACATCATTAACAGGGCCCCATAAGATGCCTTGAGGGTAGGTACCCACATACCATATTTAAAAGAATCCATTAAGGTCCAACAGTTACTGTTCGGAAATGCAATTTTACCTTGGCCCTCAGGTAGCGCCATGTGTAGGCAGATAGGTATAAAAAATAATCCCAACCGAGATATTGAGGCAAGATCCCTTGACATTGGAAATAGAAAATGTTAACTTGGCCTACAGGTGGCGCCACCTATGAGCAGATCGACAAGAAAAACAATACCAAGTGAAACCTTCAGGTAAGGTACATGTATACCAAACTTGGAAAGAATTCATTCAAGTATTAAAAAGTTATTGCCCGGAAACATAATTTTAAATTTACCTCCAGGTGGCACCACCTATATGTGGATCGGCATAAAAAACAATGCCAAACGAGAAATTGAGGCGAGGTACCTACACACCAAATTTGGAATGAATCGGTTCAGGTTTTTAAAAGTTATTGTTTGGAAACACTTAACTTAGCTTTCAGGTGGTCCCCCTATCAACATGAAAAACATTCTCAAGCCAGATCTTGAGACAAGGTACCACCACACCAAATTTGGAAAGAATCCTTAAGGTTTTCAAAAGTTATTGTCTGGAGATGCAATTTAACTTGGCCCAAGGTGGCGCCACCCAGAAGCGGATTGGCACAAAAAACAATTCCAAGCAAAAATCTATAGACAAGGGATCCATTTACCAAATACAAAAACATGGGTCTGTGCCTGATAAATTGAAACCTTTTAGGGTTGCAATTATCCCAATATTATCCCAATATTGCAGACAACACACAAATTTCAGCTTCTGCCAAGATATATTGGAGATATATATGCTCAAACACAATATATGAGGGTCGGGCGAGGGCTAGTTTGGGGTGCGGCTCGGCGCCCTGGGGATGGGGACATGCTCTTCTTGAGGGCAGTGATAAGTGTGCTGACATGAAAGCCATAGAAAGCTCCCTGTACATGAAACAACCACACTGACAACTGCATGCCATCATCTATCAGTCCGATAAACCACAAGGTGGAATTCAATTCAATTCAGGAAATTGATCATATGCACAGTGTGCACCCAAACTTTAGGAACTCAGTTGTAATTAATATAGTAAGTTACACGTGTGGACACAAATGGTTCCTGCAGAAGCTTTAGGGTAAATCATATGATGTGAGATACAATTATTTGATAGCAAAATTGTTGTCCTTAATTTAAGATGACACGAAATTCAAAAACCAGGGATTCGGTACTGCAGGGATTTCCCCGCCAGTTATTTCATATTATACTTCTGAAATATAATATGGTTCATGCAAAAGCTTTAGGGTAAATCATATGATGTGGAATAGAATGATTTCATAGCAAATTTGAAGGAAATGTCCTTCATTTTAGGCGACACAAAATTCAAAACTAACACGGGTTCGGCAGTTATTTCATATTATACATGTACTTCTGAAAAAAAAAAATACGGTTCCTGCAAAAGCTTTAGTGTAAATCATATGATGTGGAATAGAAGGACTGGACAGCAAATTTAAGAAAATGGTGTCCTTCATTTAAAGCGACATGAAATTCAAAACTAACAGCGAGAAGCGGAAGAAAGAAGAAAAAATGACAAACGCATTTAGGGATGCCTAATTATTAGACAGAGCATTTGGAAGTTACCGCTTGTGAAGAATTTGAATGGAAACCACGGACATGCACAGAGGATTTGAACAAGATCCAGTGGCGTCACCTTCAGGTGAATCTTGCTGAAACGCAATACCAACCCATGTCTGGTCACAAGGAGTGTATATGCTAAATTCGAAACAATCCGACAAATCTTATCGCCTGTAAAGGATTTGAACAGACATCCACAGACACAAAGAGAGCAAGGGCGTCGCTACCCATGGTGCGTGTTGTGCGAACGCACCCCCCTTTTGTCCGTAGATTGGAAATACGACAATTATGTAAGATATAAAATCCTAGTTTAGCATTAAAATACGTTAAAATGCAGGAAAAAAGCGTAAAAAATTCTTAATTTTCCGGCGGAGGCACGCCCCCGGAGCCCCTAGAAACGCGCGCCCTTGGTGCGCATTCATGGGATGGTCAAAAATGGGAAATCAAGGGCGGATCTACGGGGGGGGGGCCGGCATCTCCGGCAACCTAAGACCCCGAAGCTTCCGGGGCCTAGGCGGCCCCTTGACCCTCCCCTGTCGGTCTGACAGGAGTCGCTTATTTTAGTTTTGTGTAAATGATTCATATTGGTACTAGTATTGGTTTCTAATGTTCCATGGCGTAAAGGTCATCGTTTTGTATGTATTAAATATAACTAGAAAGTCAAATGGATTCAGGTGTGATGTGGTGTGATTTTTCACAACATCGATGTGTTCTTATAAATGCGAAACAAACGTGAAAAAAGGACCATAAATCTGCATACATTATGTTCAGATTTCTATCCGGGAAACACTTAGAACGCATCTTTCTAGAACGCATCTTCGGCGATCTAGGACCCCGGAGCTTCCGGGGCCTAGGCGGCCCCTGGACCTCGCCTGTTGGGCTGTGATTGTCGACTCCCCCCCTATGAACTTTCACTACATCCGCCCTTGGAAATTGAAAACATTCGCACCCCCCCCCCCTTTTGAAATCTCAGAGCAAGACCCATTTAACTGGAACGGACATGAAGAAGCGAAACTCAGTGGCGCCACCTTCGGGCAAATGTTACTGAAATCCAGTACGTAACCGCGTCTTCTCATAAGGAATGTGTATGCCCAATTTCGGAAGAATCCAAGAAAGCATTTGGAAGTTATCGCTTGTAACTGACATCCACGGACACAAAGAAGCAAGATTCATTTTGACCCAGTGGCGCCACCTTCAGGCAGATGTTGCTGAAATGCGATACCGACTGGCGTCTTGTCGCAAGGAATGCGTATGCCGAATTTCGGAAGAATTGAACAAAGCGTTAATTCGAACAGACATGCACGGACATCCATGGACATCCACGGACATGCACGGACACATAGAAGCAAGAACCATTTTAACCCAGTGGCGCCACCTTCAGGCAGATGTTGCTGAAATGCGATACCGACTGGCGTCTTGTCGCAAGGAATGCGTATGCCGAATTTCGGAAGAATCGAACAAAGCGTTAGGAAGCAATCATTCGAACAGACATGCACGGACATCCACGGACATCCACGGACATGCACGGACACATAGAAGCAAGAACCATTTTAAAGTCCCCCGGCCGAGTTGCGGCGGGGGACAAAAAACACTTGATATTGTGTGAATAGTCACATAGCCAACGCTGGCTAAGGATATCCGTAAACGAACAGGTGTAGGTCATGTCCTTATCATGAGCCTTCCGAAAAGAAAATTTTCGCTCCATGGATAGACAACTTCTCGATTATTGTTTAATACCGACACAGTCGTTGGAAATTGATATTATAGAATTACTGTGCCCTCCTTCGCAACCGCTCACTGACAGAAACCAGCAATTTCGTCTCGTTTAGTGTCATTACTCAAGAATATATTGTAATGACAACTCGACCTTTGAGAAAAAAATCACCCAGTGGTCAGACAGGAGAGACGGACTACCTGATCATGACTACGTGACACGGTCACATCGCCTCCCAAACAAATCAGAGAAAGAGATTATACGATCGGTTTCTAGGACTCGATCACATATACATGATTATAGCAATACATTGATAAGCAAGGCATAAAGGTCTCGGGTCAGTGGTCACTAACAGAATACAGTGTATATAGAAAAGAACTTGTACATCCCATATTCATCTAATGGGACTCACACATTTGTCCCGTGTATGATATGCTGGACACTCACCTAACGGGTCTTTACCATTACAATCTGTTTCGCTAAAACCAAGCTCTTTCCCGGCTTCGACAAATATCTCTGGCAACTTAGAAAATTTGGACTCGGACACCATCATTGGGCCACAGCTGCCATGGTAACCTGGAAATAAATTAAACTGGCAGTAACTATGAAATATTGAATGTGTGCAAGCCGATCGCACCTTGAAGTTAGTCATAGTGTATCTAAGTCAGGTTTCGATTATAACTGCTCATGCGAACACTTTGAGAGCTGTAATAAAGTATAAGCATTTGGAAGTTACCGCTTGTGAAGAATTTGAATGGAAACCACGGACATGCACAGAGGATTGGAACAAGATCCAGTGGCGCCACCTTCAGGTGAATCTTGCTGAAACGCAATACCAACCCATGTCTGGTCACAAGGAGTGTATATGCTAAATTCGAAACAATCCGACAAATCTTATCGCCTGTCAAGGATTTGAACAGACATCCACAGACACAAAGAGAGCAAGGGCGTCGCTACCCATGGTGCGTGTGGTGCGAACGCACCCCCCTTTTGTCCGTAGATTGGAAATACGACAATTATGTAAGATATAAAATCCTAGTTTAGCATTAAAATACGCTAAAATGCAGGAAAAAAGCGTAAAAAATTCTTAATTTTCCGGCGGAGGCACGCCCCCGGAGCCCCTAGAAACGCGCGCCCTTGGTGCGCATTCATGGGATGGTCAAAAATGGGAAATCAAGGGCGGATCTACGGGAGGGGGGGGGGGGGCGGCATCTCCGGCAACCTAAGACCCCGAAGCTTACATCATTCCCCAAACATAAACATCATTCCCCAAATCGAAACATCATTCCACAAACATAAACATCATTTCACAAACAAAAAATATCATTCCCTAATCAGAAAGATCATTCCCAAATAGAAACGTCATTTCACAAAAAACATGCAGCTTCGCAAAAAGATCGAGCCCTTTAGGGTGGCACATCATTTGAGGTTGCACATCATTGGCAATGCACATATTTGAAAAGACAATACATAAAAATATGGTTTCTATATCAGTGATGTTGAGGTTGGATTAAAAGAAACTATATTATAAAACTTGAAATAAAGATTACATTTTCTTTTTCAAAGTTAGCATATACAGCGCATAGTTAGGGACAATTGACCGTGCAATTTGGACCACGGAACTTCTTGGTGTAACTTTGTGTCATGATACGTGAATTATATAATCCCTGTTCTGACAGAGCTATTAACAATGTAATAGTTGGAGTAGAGGTATCATTTACAGTATGGAATGGGACACCAGCCTTGTGGGTGAACCCTCCCATTTGTATGCAAATACAAGAATATAACAAGAAAACCTATTGATGCAGATGCATCAATGCCGGCGGAAACGTTTGTAGCTTATAATCTGCGTATTACAAGCCGATGACGTGTGCAGCTGGTGATCAGGTCACGATGCACCATTATGGTGAAAAAAACGTCGATTTGTTTGTTTTCGTTAAAGGTTTGACTAATGTAGTTCACGCAAGGACCCATCTGGAAAGTGTGAGGTTAGCCGGAAGTTAAGTGCTTGCTGGCAAAATGTGCACATGAACGCATGTCGCAACCACCTCGCTGGGGGTCTAATAACACCCCAGCCACCAGTCAGATTTTTGGACCGGATTCGGGGCCTTCGCGCACATCGCCGGCAGTGACATCATATATAGTAAAATAGATGTTTAACGAAAATTTTGATTACTTTTCAAGTCTGCATAATACCTCCGTTGACCTAGCGTTAAAAAGAATTATCTGGAGATAATTTTCCCTGTTTATCTGGACAGAGCATATGAAAAGTAGTTCGCTCATGTGCAACACTAAAGGAGTTGTTTGGTTGGATTCAAACTGAACCGTGCGTTGGTTGGTTTCCCCTATACGTCATAGCAACGTAGTAAAGGTCAACTTCCGCTATTGGAGGCAGGGATGTTATTGGAGCCTGCGAAATGGAGCATGCGCTGTGGGGAGGTTGCGCATGTCGAACTAGGACGTTGAAAGTAATGTTCTCTGGTTGACGTATTAAGTCACTTCACATAGCCTGATGTAAGAGTTCGCGTAGTGGCATCATATGGGACCCATCATCAAGCCACTATTTCTTTATTGATGTGTGTCATTGTAAATTAAGCCTAGGTCGACTTTCTCTACACATCAATCCGATCCGCGTGTTTTACTGTTTCGAGTTTTTAGTAACTTGCAGTTCAATCTTGCTGCAGACGTACAGGTGAATAACTTGATCATGTATGGTCATCGATTTGGTCTCTCAGCCATAATAAAATAGTACTAAAGGACATTTATTCGATGAATTCATTATAACAGAATTAATATTAATGTGTTAACCACGAACGGGTGATACAATCCTGTCGTTTTACGATATGAAACTAGTTAGATCACTCCATCGCACGTCTGCGAAGTATGGCTCGAGAAAACACCTGTTACTCGTCCAATATCAAGATGGCCGCTCCCATGGTAAGTGAATTCAGATATCCGGCGGCGCTGCGCCGCCGGAAATGACAAATATTTTCAATCATACATGTGTAATGCTACATAATAATGTGCACTGGTAAAACTGGGACACCACAAACTCAGTTTTAATTAATATAATAAGTTAAATGTGTGGACACAAATATGATTCATGTAAAAGCTTTAAGCTAAATCATATGATGTGGAATAGGATGATCTGATAGCAAATTTGAAGGGAATTTTGTTCTTCATTTAAGGCGACACGAAATTCAAAACTGATAGAGGTTCAATACTGCGGGATTCCCCCGCCGGGTTATTTAATATTGTACTTCTGAAACAAAATAATGTCATCAAACTACATGTATTACTATAAGTAATTACTATAAGGTATATATTGTAGGTCATTTGTTGTGTGTGTGTATATACAATGTACACTACATCTCATACCTAATAGTAGGTTAGTTTCACATATAAGAGATATAAAATTTGAAATATGAGGGTACGGGGTCGGGCAATGCATTGAATAAGTGTAGAATGATGTAAGCTCCCAGAATATATGAGGGTATATGAGAGATAGAGGGTGTGGCTCTATACCCCCGGGGGTGAGGACATGCTCTCGGGGGTAGTGGATGGGTTGAATAAGTGTAGATGGCGGATGGGTTGAATAAGTGTATGATGATGTAAGCTACTTGAATACATGATGGTATGGGGTCAGGCGAGTTAGTTTAAGAGATATAGGGTGGGGTTCAGTACCCCAGGGGTGGGGGTATGCTCCCTGGGGTAGTGGATGGGTTGAATAAGTGTAGCATGATCTAAGCTCTCCGAATAAACAAGAGTATGGGGTCGGGCGAAGCTTAGTTCAAGAGGTAGAGGGTAGGGCTCGGTGCCCCAGGGGTGGGGACATGCTCCCCGAGGGTAGTGGATAGGTTGAATAAGTGTAGCATGATCTAAGCTCCCATACTATATCAGGGTATGGGGTCGGGCGAAGCTTAGTTTAAGAGATAGAGGGTGGGGCTCGGTGCTCCAGGGGTGGGGACATGCTCCCCGAGGGTAGTGGATAGGTTGAATAAGTGTATCATGATCTAAGCTCCCAGACTATATATGGGTATGGGGTCGGGCGAAGCTTAGTTTAAGAGATAGAGGGTGGGGCTCGGTGCCCCAGGGGTGGGGACATGCTCCACGAGGGTAGTGGATAAGTTGAATAAGTGTAGCATGATCTAAGCTCCCAGACTATATATGGGTATGGGGTCGGGCGAAGCTTAGTTTAAGAGATGGAGGGTGGGGCTCGGTGCCCCAGGGGTGGGGACATGCTCCCCGAGGGTAGTGGATGGGTTCAAAAAGTGTAACCAGATGTAAGCATTTGGAATAGATGACAGTTCGGGGGGTCGGGATGGTCTTAGTTCAGGAGACATAGTTGAAGCCGAGATGCTGTGGACAGAAATTTTAACATTTACTTGGTCCCGAGGTCCCAGGAGTGGGGACATGCTCCCCGAGGGTAATGCATGGGTTCAATATGTGTAGCCCGATGTAAGCATTTGAAATAGATGAGAGTTCAGGGGGTCGGGTTGGCCTTAGTTTAGGAGACATAGGTGAGGCCGAGAAGCTGTGTCAGGAATTTTCTAAGTCCAAAACTTTAACATTTACTTGGTCCTGGGGTCCCAGGGGTGGGGACATGCTCCCCCAGGGTAGTGGATGGGTTCAGTATGTGTAGCCCGATGCAAGCATCTGAAATATGAGGGTTCGGCGGTCGGGCAGGCCTTAGGATCAAACTTCAACATTTACTTGGTCCTGAGGGAAAAAATTTCTAAGTCCAAAACTTTAACATTTACTTGGTCCTGCAGATAGACAGATAGATAGACAGATAGACAGACAGACAGACGGACATCATTGCGGCACCTATATCGAGCTTTCCGCAGCTAAAGCTACGGGCTCGATAAAAATCATTCCCCAAGCAGAAACATTATTCCCCAAACAGAAACATCATTCCCAAAATAGAAACATCATTCCCCACACGAACACTCACCTGAATCCACCAGCTTTGACACTAAGCACTTTTCAGACTTGATGAAATAAGGCAGAACATCTTTATACGACCACCCGGTACATCCCATGTTCTCCCAAATGTCGTAGTCGTGGGGAGTACCTCTCATGTAGATCATATGATTGATAGACCCCGAGCCCCCCAGTACCTTCCCACGAGGCATGTTACACACCTATAGACACAGGTAAAGAGATTATCAGAAAATATTCCATACAACCGGAGACATTGACAAGGCGACAAATGTAACCATAGTCAGATCTAATTACCACGATATCCATCATAATGTAATATCGGAAGGTTAATGAGATAATGAGGTGGTGGGTTGTCTCCATCGCCTGTATTTAATCATATCTGGCCTGGGCGATTTGGAATGTACCGCAGCCTGGGGAGGTAGGCCCCCCGCTCCCAAGTCCCCCAAATCACCAGTGATTTTCATCATATATCCCCAGAAATTTTCATCAATAGTAGGTCAACTCAGAACTTGCTGGTAACAGTCCCCTAATGCACCTTCATGCCTAAAATCAAGGTTCGAATGCCAACCGTTCTCCTTATTTTGCCGACGAAAGGATTCGGATGGACTCACTCATTACCGGACAATTTGCAAATGAGAGCCTACTTCGTACGAATTTACCAAAGTATGTTTTCCGACGAAAACATATAAATAAAAAAATCGAAAAGTCTGACTAAAAGATGCCTGTTTTGAAAATGACTTCACTTTGGCGTCATATCATGGGGTCCATCTGGGATTTATTTTACATTTTCCCGTGGAACTTGACCCAAATATATAGTGCGGTGAGTTTCAGCACTCTAGGCTTAGAGAAAATATTTGTTCTGACTTGGGCTGTGCCCATCTTAATATTGGAAGGATTTAAACTTGGGGGTGGGGGATTGCCAAAAGTTCAGTTCGCGTCGGAGTCATGATGCCTACCCTACTTCGTAGGTCCTGTGACGTTAGTCACACTGCCCTTTTAAGTAAATAATAATCTGTAAAAAATAGCTATTTTGAAGAAGGATGACGAAAACGTCACTTTACATGGTCGCCATTTTTAATTTACTCATTATCCTTTGCTTAGGGGGTTATCCAATTATGTTCAAAGTAACCCCAATACGATAACCTAAAATGTCACGGAGTGTCAGCTCAAGTTTTTCTGTTCTGAAAATACGAGCAAACAACCACAACGGGGGCGGAATGTCCCCCCTCCCCCCAGAGCAACGTCGGATTAATGTTAGCGAGGTGGTGGGCCGTAAGCATCGCCTGTAGGCATATTTACTGTTAGTGGGGTTATGGACGGTCTACATGCCCTGTATGTACTGTCATTGAGGCGGGGAGCGGTCTACAGCGATTATATTTACTGTTAGTGAGGCGGTGCTCTGTCTATATCGCCTGTATTTACTGTTAGTGAAGTGGTGAGCGATCTGCATCGCCTGTATTTATTCTTGGTGATGTGGTGGGCGGGATACATCGTCTGTATTTTCAGTCGTCCAGGTGGTGTGCTACATAGCCTGTATCTACTGTTGAGGTGAAATCTGTCTACATCGCCTGTATTTTCTGATAGTGAGGTGGCGGGCGATTTATATCGCTGATATTTATTGCTAGTGAGGTGGTTAGCGGTCGATGTCGCCAATATTTACTGTTAGTGATGTGGTGGGCGGGTTACATCGCCTGTATTCACTGTTGGTGAAGTGATAGACTATCAATATCGCCTATATTTATAGTAAGTGAGGTGGTGGGCGACCCACGTCGCTGATATTTATTGTTAGTGGGGTGATGAGCGGTCTACATCGCTTGTAATTATTGTTAGCTAGGTGATGAGCTGTGATAGTGAGGTGGTGAGCATGTACCGCTCGTATTTGTGGGCGAACAGAACGGTGAAGCCCGAAACCATCGTTGGAAGTAATGAAAATAATCTATATGACGGATCTACTGATATATTTATTCCTGTACAGACAGAAAACTGCATGGTGATAACGTAATATTTCAAATGTTTGGCTCAATACCTGATTTTCGTATCCTTTGAAGGTATGTTCCTGCGTGGCAGTTTTGTAGCACCAGTCGTATTTTGTGTTGTGTAAACTCCCAGCTTTCCCAGGAATGGATATATCCGGGTTTTCTCTGTCGTCACTTCCGGCTTCTAACAACAATACTGTGCTGTTTTCATCTTCGGAGAGTCGACAGGAAACAACACAACCACTCGTTCCCGCCCCGACTAAACAAATGTATATTCGATTTAAGACATTTTTTCACAAGAACGATAATTAATTACAGAAAATAAACTATAGGTTACTTCATCAAGAAAATAACTTCCTAGGCTCTTATATATACTGCCATTTTAGGGTATTACAATTTAAGAATATCAACCGGGAATTGCTTGGAAACGTACCTGTTCGTATGAGCGAGAAACGTGTTGATAAGACGTTTGCAGATGAGCACTGACCGACATCCGCATGTGTATTTGTAGCAGTGTAAACGTATTTGGAGGTGCACATTAACAGAGGGAAAAATGTTTACAGGACCAATTGTCAATAATCAACAACGAATTGCTCTGTTAGTTTGTCAGGAATAACAGCGTGTGTACCTTCTATAACTACCAGCTATTCCCAACTAAAGTATCCTCCCACGGATAGGTCAAAATAGTCGGAAATTAGGGTTCATCCCTCATGTAAGAACTCACGAGAAAGAGAGGACCATTGGGTGGGTGGTGGGTGAAAAAGGGAGGTAACCTCCAACGTTACAATGCTAAAATGACGCTGTCTATCGAGTGAGGTTGTTGTGTTACCCAACCTGTACCGAGGCACAGAGAGTGAATTATGTGTATGTGGCCGAGTGGTCTAAGGCGCTTCGCTGGTCACCGCTAACCTCACACCGCTGAACCGGCACGGGTTCGAGCCCAGCTGATCCATGTGTGAAAGTTTGTCAGTTACTTGCCGAAGGGCGGTGGTTCTCCCCGGGTACTCTGGCTTCCTCCACCAGCCAAACTGACTGTCACCATATGAGTGAAACAAACTTGAGTGTGACATTAAGCCAAATTCCCTCCCTCCCTCCCTCCTTTAAAACAGCATGGGTTTTATTGGGTTGGGTTTGAGTTTGTGGAAATCATCATTGTCCCTGTATATCTACAGACTGAATAGACTTCATACTGCACCCAAAGCAATGCAATATATGCACATTCACAACCATTCTCAATATGAGTGAGTGACCAACGACAATGCTTGGAAGTTTGTTAGGGCAGCAAGCTAGGTTTACTAATATATGGGCTCATGCAGGTGAGACTCTTCCTTGAACTCTGCACATCACTCCGCACAGATACCTTTTCATTTTCATAATGTACTATAGCTAGGCCGTTATTTACTGCAATGCTCAGTATGTGACAGATGCCTATAATCCTAAATGCATAATATGCCTGCACTACTTCAGGTGAGACTTTTTTTCCTTGAATTGTCAGCATCTCTGCGTCACTTCGGACAGATAACAGATAACTTTTTATTTGAGTAACATACCTGTGTAACTTCATGTGAGCCACTCTCTAAAATTGTTAGCGTCAGTACGTCACTTCGGACAGATACCTTCTTAGGGACCGTATCCAACCATCGTTTGCTGTTGAGACGTTTTAAACGATGGAAAAAAACGCTCAGCTACTACACCCATCGTTTGCACCATCGTTTTTTTGTGTAGCAAACGATCAAAAAAACCATCACCGGAGACTGCCGAAGGTGCCGCTGTCATTCGGAAGAAAACGTCGTCGTTTGGAAGAAAACAATTGTCGGCTGACAAAAGACGATCGCACGTGTTAAGCTGCGCATAAATACACACTGGGTGAACAGGCCGTGCCTTAGCTCTCAACTGCGCACATGTGTAACAAAATATAGCGCTATCAGCGAATGTGAAAACGGGTTTAACACAGGGGAAATAAATTACACTTTAATCGCCTTCCGCGTTTGTTTTAAAGGTTTGATTACGGGAAGTCGCTGTTTGTGTGCAAAATTTTTCTATGAAAATGACAATCATCTAGCTGTGATAATGGAAGTGTCACGTACGCAAATAAAACTGAATGGTTTAATAACACCCTCCCCATGTATGCACGGTGTAAATAGTATTCGGTTGTTTGCTGATGATACATGTCTCTATGTCATTTCTGACAACTTGCAATCTCAGATAACGCCCATTTACCACGACATGGACATCATCTCACAGTGGGCTAGAACATGGCTTGTTGATTTCAACACGGCAAAAACAGTCTCTCTTCTAGTATCACTGCGGCATTCTCCATCTGATTTTCCCATCTCTTTTGATAATTCGCCACTTCAACCGTCACTGATTCATAAGCACCTAGGAGTGACGTTCAACAACAAGGGTAATTGGAACACTCATGTTGAAAATGTCATTAATGCAGCACAGAAAAAGTTATCCGTATTCAAAGGACTGAAATATATTCTGAATAGGAAATGTCTCGAAATAATGTATAAGAGTTTTATACGGCCTAGTCTAGAATATGGGGATGTTGTTTGGGACAACCTCAGTCAAAATTTAATATACAGATTAGAAAACATTCAAAAGGATGCATTAAGAACCATAACTGGCATTACTTCCAGTGCTAGTACAGAATCTTTGTATATAGAAGCTGGCTTCGAAACACTGTATAGAAGACGTCAAGTCCATAGACTTACAATGTTTTATCGTATTGTGAATGGACTGGCACCCAGTTCCTTGTATGATCACCTTCCTCCCACAGCCTATAATCGCAATCCGTATAATGTGCGTCACGCAAACTAAATTACACCTTTCATGTGTCGAACGGAGTTATTCAGGGGATCTTTTTTTCCAGCCACGGTTCGCGATTGGAATGCCCTTCCACCAACTGTTCAGAATTTACCGTCTCTTCCTGCTTTTAAAGGTCAACCCAAACGCTCTGAGGTCAAAAATATAAAAAAATAGTCCTTTCGATTCTGAAAATAATGATATTTTTTTCATAATTTTGTGCAGTCTGGTTGGCGAGATATTGCCGTTTGAAAGGTGAAAATCGCTCTCCTGTCAATTCCAGCTGTGACGTCACGGAGGGAAGCCGTCTTGTATTCTCTATGTTAAAGCCGTATACCACAGTCGTAAGTAGCTGCTGATTTCTGGAGATTTTCGGAGTATCGGGGCATCATTTGTTAAATATGCCGCAACGTTGTGTAGTGGGAGGTTGCAGTTTTACTACAGATGACGGTGTTAGTATTCATTTGTGGCCTAAAGACGAGAAAATCGCTGCAAATTGGACGAAATTTGTACGCAACACGAGAGTGTGGAAAGAGGGCCCGAGCCAGTACTCGTATAATTTGCTCGGCACATTTTGACAGAAATTAGACATCATTCGAGGACATCTACAGCGTAGCAGTTGAATTCGGGTACAAACCAAAACTAAAGAGAACAGCTATTCCAACTATCAAACCTAAGAACAATCAGAATGTGACGGCAAAGAAATCGGACAAGGAGAATCTATCACGGACATCGGCTGAACGAACCTAGCCTGCAAGCGAGGCCTCGGGCAGGGAGACGGCTGTACATGCCCTGCTCGCTCTCGCGTGGCATTTGTTGCTTGAGCACCTACAGGTTAGACTGGATGAGTCTCTATTTCATATATATTATTTAATAATAATAAAATGATCTTTCATAAATATACATACGTTTGATAAGTAAATAAATAAAAAACACCAATTGGAGTGAATGGCTGTAGATACAGAAGTGATAATAATACTTTCTTAATCCCTTGACATTTGAGATTGTGGGAATATCATTCGATTTCAATTTAATTGAGGTAATTTGTCGAAAATTGAGCAAATGTGAATGCCGATCCACTCACCACGGCTTACTTTTCGCCATGAATGTCCAAAGTTTTTTGTATCAAACTATATAATTCTGAAATTGGTATTTCATGGGGATTATGGGAAAACAAACAAAATTCAAATCGGACGTATATCAGTAGAGTTATCAACAGTTTACTGTCCATACTGCCGAATCCCGGAGTTTTCCCTTCGAAAAGGCTGCCTCGGTCATTAACAACAATAACAACACAGATGTGCTCGTTCTTTACATCACAGAATCGTTCTACATTCAATACAGTTTGAAATATATGGACATTTGGTCTTATAGATGACGATAATAAGGTTTCCAGTCAAGTTGCATACCAATCTGTATTCAACAAACGACCTCTCCGAATCCTGTCGTCGTCGAGTTCCACGTTGTCAGAGTGGTTGTCACTGTCAGAATCGGAGCCGTACGGCTCAAATTGATAGGGCTGAATTCCGCCGTTGGTCTGCAAACAACTGGTAATTTGCCCGTCATCATCCTCCTCTATGTCTATTTCATCTTCTTGGCGAAAAATATTTCCATCTAAGCAGCTGATATCGCTCGAATCGACATCTGAACCGGAGCTCTGACTGCACTCGCTTTCCATGTTATCCGCTGTTTTTTCTCAGGCAACTTCCCTGCGTGACGTCATCAACCCAGCTGTGAAAGTGTGAAAAAGCCCACTTTGCTCCCATATTACGTGTGTTTCTGATCAGATTAGAATTTTTTCAATATTTTTTTCATACAAAGTGAAGTATGAACTATGATTTTTAAGGATTTTTAGACCAAAAAATTTTTCGTTTGGGTTGACCTTTAAACGCAAGTTATTAATTATGTCCTCAAAACCTAAGCCACCGTCCTGGTACTACGTGTGCCCTCGAAAAGAGAATGTTTTATTGTGTCGTCTCCGAAACGGCTGCAGCAATCTCAAGAGACACTTATTTGACAATTTCCTATCAGACACTTCTCAATGTAATTGTGGACATCTCAACGAGAATGTGGATCATTATTTTCTACATTGTCCCATCTTCCACACTCAACGTATCTTGCTGCTAAATAATCTTGCAACTATTTACGATATCCCGAGTATTCCAAGTCCAAAAACACTATTGTTCGGCGATCTTGCCAAAGATGAGGTTACTAATGTTCGTATTCAAAAAATTTTGGGCGATTATATTACCAAAACTAAACGTTTCTGAGTTCAATCTAACCTATATGTCCTGCTCATCTGGTGTAGCTTCAGTGTCCAGACAGGTTTTACTCGTCTGGTTCTTTCATTTTCTCGCAGCACGGTGACACCCCGAGGTTCTCCCAGTGAAAAGGTAAATCTTAAACTTGATCGTGGATTTGGTCACACTTGTTCAGCCTTGCCTTCCCTCTATCATTTCTTTTATTTGTCTTATTTGTAACTTGCCTGATGTAATATATATTTTTTGTACGGGGAGACGCAATAATAAGTTGTCTTAATGCGCTCCTCATTTCATCTCAAGAGTGAATAAATACTATTTAAACCAAACATTTTCTTTGAATAGGCCGGAAAAGGTAATCAACAGATAACTCTGCCGATATCTTACTGATCTGAATTCTGTTCAGTTACTATTTAACTTGAAGAAATACCCGTTTCAGAAATATTTAGGTTGATAAATATTTCCTTGTTATTCAGGGCGATACGGAAGTCTACCGTGGAAAAATGGTGTCGATTCGCCTGGAAATTTTAGCGATAATGCCGACACTAGGTTTTGATCACTTTCCTTGAAAACGCATGGATACAATAGAAATCTAAATAAATATTTTTCATCGCGAGTATTGTGGGACCATGTAACTATTATATGATTTTTGTATCTTCAGCGGTTTTCTTGTAATGTTTACCGGAAAACGTGTAACACGATTTGCGGGGAATTCCACTGAAATTCGCCCACTTCAGAGCACGTTTTAATACCTCACTGGCAAATCGTGTTACACTTTTCCCAATAAATATAACATGAAAAGAGCTGAAGAGACAGAAATGATATTTATATTTTCATGATCCTATAATACTCGAGATAAAAAATGTATTTAAATATTTTATTTTATGAATGCGTTTTCAAGGAAATTGATAAAAAAAAACTAATGTCGGTATATCGCCGAAAATTCTCGGCAAATCGACTCTATGTTTTACGTTAAATAAACCAAAAAATGGAAAGGTTTCTTATGTTATTTGGCCTGTGTACTGTATTGCAGTCCATAGGAAAAATCATGTGTCATCAACACGCGCGTTTAGCTTTAATATTTATTCTACGTGTCTGTCTGAAAAAAAAACCCAGCTTGTGTACGGTCAAGGAGCACACGCGTACACGCACGTGGCCTTCCATTTCGACTGCCGTTTATCCCCAGCATAGAAAAGTCGACACAGGACTGCTCCCGCATGGCGGGAAAATAAAGAGCGGTGTAGAACACGTGTCTGTCGAAACGTTCATGGCGATATAGGCCTATCAGATCAGAGAGGAAAACGCTATATTCACGATCCTTCAATTCACAAGTCGAATACATTAAAATTATCCAGAAAGTTTCTAGAGCTATACTTTGGTGAGTGCCATGAAAAAGAATTTTCACGGGAGAATATTTTTTGAACATCGCTACTTGAGAGAAAGTGGAGGTGTGAATTTCCATTGAGTCTTCATTCAAGCATTTTTAATGTTTTAGATTGAAGTGAATTTCTCGGCAATGCGCTGAGACAGATGTATTTTTTTGACAACCAATCGTTTATTTGAGACTTTATCGAAACAGATCCAAATATTTGATTATCGGTGTTTTATTTATTATGGTCAACTTAACGCACTTTTATTCTACATTGCAGGTTTGTTTGCTGCATGGACATATTGAAACTAGAGGAATGACCGCCTTTTCTCCGGATAATATTATTCGTATATGCACATATTTCTTCGTTATGTTTATATTTTGTTGTAAGATTCTAACCAATAAACATATGATTGTGCAAGAAAGTCCTATATCCCTATCCAGCAGGGCTATACGTGGAAGAAACTAATTTCCGGTGAGCATATAGGTAAGAATCCTGCTTGATTAGTAAACAATATTGCCAAGCTGTCAATTTATTGTCTAGCCATAATAATAGTAAAGTGATCAGCTTTTTTGTCTGTTCTATTGGTCTATACACAGCTTGACTTTCGAGCCACGAAGGCAACCTCCCCACAGCGCATGCTCCATTTCGCAGGCTCCAATAACATCCCTGCCTCCAATAGCGGAAGTTGACCTTTACTACGTTGCTATGACGTATAGGGGAAACCAACCAACGCACGGTTCAGTTTGAATCCGACCAAACAACTCCTTTAGTGTTGCACATGAGCGAACTACTTTTCATATGCTCTGTCCAGATAAACAGGAAAAATTATCTCCAGATAATTCTTTTTAACGCTAGGTCAACGGAGGTATTATGCAGACTTGAAAAGTAATCAAAATTTTCGTTAAACATCTATTTTACTATATATGATGTCACTGCCGGCGATGTGCGCGAAGGCCCCGAATCCGGTCCAAAAATCTGACTGGTGGCTGGGGTGTTATTAGACCCCCAGCGACGTGGTTGCCACGAAGGACGCAAGAGTTACTTCCGGAGGCGGCATCCACGGGACATCCACGGGCATTTGCTTTATTACTACCATAATTCAAATAAATGGACGTTCACGGGAAGTATCGCTGAAGGGATTGTTCATTTCAAAGACATTATTAAATAAAAGGCAACAAGTGTCTTTGATGTTATACTTTTTGTTTATTCACAGTTGCACATTCCCGGGACAGTTTCAATTGATCACTCCGGGCTCTAAATAAGCCATGCAGTTTTGTTCCATGAAAAATATATTTAAGTGCATTTCTGGAAGGTTGGACATATATGATCGCATCTTTAGTACTATAAACATCGTCTTTCACATCCAGCTTATTTGTTTCTCACCACAACCACAATTAAGCAGTAATAAACAATGGTTATTTTGATTACCCACTCGAAGCCCAACGGCGAAACAAGACTATCGCAGTGTTTCTTGTTATTAATTACATACACGATCTCTCATAACTGAATCGACGATACCAGGTGACAAAATAAGTATCTCTCTGTATGAAAATGCCATGCGGCGTTGCTCTAAAAGTTGTAAATGTACAACCACGGGTATCCGACTACTATCGAAATTACAAACTTCAGATGAATAGAGTACTCATCACGTATAGATATTTGCAGATGTAACTTTAAAAGCTTACCAAACAAGGCGCGCTTCAAAAGCGCAAATTAAACAAAAACAAAATTATGAGTTACACCATTACAAAACCGTTATCTATGGTGAATGTCTTGTAAATTTCTGCGTATACGCATCGTCCTGAAAGAGAAAAAATATACGCATTAGATTCTAATGTTTCACTCGACATTTATCTGTAATCAAACGTGATAATAATTGTTAAAGTAAAACTATATATCATATATGATCATCTCATTCCAAAAATTACAAATATTGTCCATAAAACAAATAAACGACTACCAGGTGTTAATTTTTGTTGACAAATTTTTCAATCATACAGACCTAATTCCAAACACTTTCAGATCATATTTTTCAAAATTATCTGTTGTCCACAGGTACCCAACTAGACAGGCTAAATTAAATTTATATCGCGATTTTTACTACTCTGACTTATCTTCTTATAGTACTAAAATAAAGGGTCCTAAAATATGGAACAATTTACCCTCTCAGTTAAAATCTCATGTTTCGCTCTCATTATTCAAATCGAGGATATAATCGTATTTATTACCGGAACATAATTAGACATCTATTCTGTTTGCCGTCTGTGGAAGTTGGAAATTAAATTTGTGTTTTTGTCTCACTATGATAGAGTTTACCGCATATTATCATCTTTGTAAATATAATAATTATTATGGGATAAAACAAACCCCTCGGGGTTTTCATCCCGCCACTATTATATTTTGTTTACTAAACATTATTGTTATGCATGGTGAAATAAAAATCAAATCAAATCAAATGGTAATCTAGGACTGACTTTTTTGAAAGCGCATTCCAAAATGCGCAAAGTCCGTATTCTGCAAAATACATAAGATTCGAATCGCACGTTCATAAAACGATATCATGGTTCCATAATATTTTGTTTATTAACGAATTACACCGTACCCGATTCTAAGATATAGTCAAGCAGCACACGTATAGCAAAAATCTGGAAAAGAAAGCAACATTAATTTGTGTTCCGTTCTCATAATCCGTTTTTCACGGCCTCAAGCGACACGGTCGTTGTTGTTGTTTTTGCGTCTGTAAAGCGGGACTACTTTCGAGCCGATCGTTTGCCAGGAGACTTTCAATCGTTTGCTAGAAAACGTCTGCACCTTTGTTCGAGGTGTGAAAAGACGACCGGCACCCTTACCGTAGGTTGCCGGAGATTTCCGGCGAGCGTCTTTATCTGGCAGACGTTTTTTAAAAAACGATCAAGTCATACACCCATCGTTTGCATGGACGTTTTTTTTCATCGTTTAAAACGTCTAGCAAACGAACGTTGGATGGATACGATCCCTAATATTTGCGTAACATACCTGCGTAACTTCAGGTGAGACACTCTCTAAAATTGTTAGCGTCACTTCGGACAGATACCTTTTTATTTGAGTAACATACCTGTGTAACTTCAGGTGAGACACTCTCTAAAATTGTTAGCGTCACTACGTCATTTCGGACAGATCTTTTCTTTTGCATAACGTACCTGCGTCACTTCCGGTGACTGTCTACAATTGTCAGCGTCACTTCGGAAAGTTACCTTTTTATTTGTATAAAGTACCTGTGTAACTTCAGGTGAGACCCTCTCTAAAATTGTTAGCGTGACCACTTCACTTCGTACAGATACTTTTTTTTATTTGCATAATGTACCTGCGTAAAGTGCACACTCTCTAAAAATTGTTAGCGTCATTACGTCACTGCAGACCGATACCTTTTTATTTGCGGAACGTACCTGCGTACCGTCAGGTGAGACTCCCTCTGTGATTGTCAGCGTCACTACGGCACTTTGGGCAGACACCTTTTTGTTTGCGTAACGTTCCTGCGTAACTTAGCATGAGACTGTCTCTAAAATTGTCAGCGGCACTGCGTCATTTCGGACAGATATCCTCTTATTTGTTTAACGTACCTGCATCACTTCAGGTGATACTCTCTCTACAATTGTCAGCGTCACTTCACTTCGGACAGTTACCTTTTATTTGCGTAATGTACCTGCATCAGTTCAGGCGAGGGTCTTTAAACTTGCCAGCGTCACTACGTCACTCCAGAGAGACACCTTTTTATTTGCGTAACATACCTGCGTAAATTCAGGTGAGACCCTCTCTAAAATTGTTAGCGTCACTACGTCACTTCAGACAGATACCTTTTTATTTGGATAACGTATCCGCGTAACTTCAGGTGAGACCCTCTCTAAAATTGTTTGCGTCACTACGTCACTCCGGGCAGTTTCAAAGCGGGTCAGGGAGGAATGTTCATGTAGTCTATTGTCAAAGCGGGGTCAGGGAGAAATTTATGTGTAGTCCAGTGTCAAGGTGGGATTAGGGAGGACGGTATGTCTAGTCAAGTGTGAAAGAGGGGTTAGATAGGAAGGTATATGTAGTCAAGTATCACGTCGGGATTAGGGAGGACGGTATGTCTAGTTAATTGTCAAAGCGGGTTTAGAGAGGAATGTTCGTGTAGTCCAGTTTCAAAGCGGGGTTAGAGAGGAACGTATGTGTAGTCCAGTTTCAAAGCGAGGCTAGGGAGGAACGTGTGTGTAGTCCAGTGCCCAGGCGGAGTTAGGGAGGAATGCACGTCGAGTTTAATGTCAAAGCGGGGTCATGGAGGAATGTATATGTAGTCCAGTGTCAAAGCGGGGTTAGGGAGGAACGCATGAGGTACATGTGCTTGAACATCATAGGTATGGACGGTATGTCTAGTCCAGTGTCAAAAAGTACCCTTCCCCAAGCAAAACAAGTACTGAGAAGACCCAATTCGCAAGAAGTTCTAGCAAATCTCCAGAGTAAATTCGTCATAGTCCCAGCAGACAAAGCTCCAAATAATATAATATTCATCTGTAAATATTACTATTACCAGGTGCTGGTTGAAGAATTGAGTGTAAACATACCGTCATCAAATACGTCTACTTACTCTCAAACTGCGTTTACTCTGGAAGATTTATTTAACAATCACAAAACGTTTCTCAAGGAAAGAGGTATTTGTATTCCAACCAAACATAATGATATATCAAAAGTATACTGGACCCCCGAAATGCATAAATCACCATACAAAGCTAGATTCATAGCTGGTTCTAGAAGCTGCACCACCAAGCTTCTTTCAACCCTGTTGACGAGGGCCCTTCAGGACGTAAAAACATTTTGGGAAAAGTATTGCGCCACTATTTCTAAAAACTCTGGCGTTGAATGTATGTGGATATTGAAAAACTCAAAATGTCTTACAGAAGAACTTGATGCTAAAGGTCACATACCGTATAGACATGTATCCACATGGGATTTCTCGACTCTCTATACTACATAAAAATGTACTACATGTATCTCTATAAAAATGAAGTGGGCATTCTCTATCGTCGACTGTATGACAAAAGAGATGATTACAATTTCGACAATGTAAAGTATCCCTTTCTGGACGGTAATATTCCAGTGGGACCTGCATATGGCGTATACATATCACGTCTAGTAGCATTTGTGTTAGATCCTGTGTTAAATGTGACGATTTTAATCAACGTCACAAAACATTGTTGCAGAAACTTATAAAACAGGGCTACACCACCAAGCGCCTCCACTCAAAGTTTCTCAAATTTGGCGATACATATCGCATGCTGATAGCAAAATGCGAGCGTAGCATGCAAGATCTATGGCGTTACGTTTCGTAACTTGTGTCTAATTCCGCTTAACCCGGGGCTAGGGGCCGTATGAACCCATGCACTTCAAGATCTTCATGGTACTCACATGAACAGTCACAATCAAAGCGTGACTGAGATACATCATTCTTTAGATGACGACTTTACAACGAATATTATGGATTAAGAATACTGATCAGCGATACGGATTTGATATTTTTGGAATATCGTGATGTCTTGCCGGTATTATTGAAAACTGTTGACCGCTTCTCTGTTGCAGAGGCCTATGTTTATGTATACTATGATTGTCTTTTTGAATTTGGTGCTAATTCTGTTATATGGAATATGGAATAGGTCTTTGGATTATGGACGGGGATATTACGGCTGAATTATGAATGACGGACCAGACGCTTGTAAAGCAGGGTTGGGGAGTAATGTTTGTGTAGTCCTGTGTTCTCGCGAGGTTAGGGAGGAATGCACGTCTAGTCCAATGTCAAAGCGGGGTTAGGTAGGATTGTATGTGTAGTCCAGTATCAAAACGGGGTTAGGGAGGAACGCATGTTAAAGTGAATGCTTGAGCATCAAAGCGGACATCAAATATATATATTCAACTATCAAACTGGTGTTACGACTTAGGGTTAGGTATGCTCCTCTACTATCAGGTTAATGTACATTTCAGCTATCAAAATGATATACTAATGAGAGTTTCCTTTCCAAAATGTTAAATAGCTAAGTTTCAAAGTGGATTAGGGAGGCGTGTAGTCCATTGTCAAAGCGGAGCTAGGGAGGAATGTTTTTGTAGTCCAGTGTCAGAACGGGGTTAGAGAGGAATGTATGAGTAGTTCAGTATCAAAGTGGAGGTAGGGAGGAACGTAGGTGTAGTCAGTGCCAAAACGAGTTTTGGGAGGAATGTTCATGTAGTCCAGTTTCAAAGCGGGGTTAGGATGGAATGTTCATGTAGTCCATTGTCAAAGCGGAGTTAGCGAGGAATGTTTTTGTAGTCCAGTGTAAGAGCGGGGTTATGAAGGAGTGTATGTGTATTCCAGTTTCAAAGCAGGGTTGGAGAAGAACATATGTGTAATCCAGTATCAAAGCTGGGTTAGGGAGGAACATACGTGTCCAGTGTCAAAGCAGGGATAAGGAGGGATGTATGTGTAATCCATGTATAAGCGGGGTTAAGGAGGAATGTTCGTGTAGTCCAATGTTAAAGCGGGGTTAGAGAGGAATGTTCGTGTAGTCCAATGTCAAAGCAGGGTTAGGGGGAATGTATGTGTTGGTCAGTATCAAAGTGAGTTAGGGAGGAATGCATGTTGAAGTGTTAAAGTGGAGTCAGGTACATGTAGTCAAATGTGAGGTTAGGAGCTGGGGTTAGGTATGCTCCTTTACCTCAGGTTCCTGGACACTTCAGCTATCAAAATTGTATGGTAATGAATTTTTCTTAATCAAAATGGTAATTAGCCAAATCTCAAAGCGGGATTAGGGAGGAACGTATATCTAGTCGAGTTACAAGCGTCAGATCCGTCATTCATAATTCAGCCGTCGTCCATTAGAGAATAGCCGCGTCCATAATCCAAGGACCTATTCCATATTCCATATAACAGTATTAGCACCAAATTCAAAAAGACAATCATAGTATACATACACATAGGCTTGTTTCCTGCAACAGAGAATCGGTCAACAGTTTGCAATGATGCCGGCAAGACATCATGATGTTCCAAAAATATCAAATCCGTATCGCTGATCAGTATTCTTAATCCATAATATTCGTTGCAAAGTCGTCATCCAAAGAATGATGTATCTCAGTCACGCTTTGATTGTGCCTGTTCATATGAGTACCATGAGGATCTTGAAGTACATGGGTTCATACGGCCCCTAGCCTCGGGTTAAGCGGAATTAGACACAAGTTGACAAGTATCAAAGCAGGTTATGGCTTTAACGGTTTTGTTTTTCAGCCATATATAGATTATGCAACTGTTGCAAATTTGCTTATCGATTACTACCCTAGTGAAGTTGACTAAACTTGTCCTAGTTTCTAAGTTCAAAGTTTAAGGTAATTTAAACCATATTACTGTGTCATGATACCCCAAGCCAACAGTAACATTTTCATGGAGGTTTTCTGCCCCATACTCCATCGGAAGTGATCAAAAACTCCCTATTATTGTCAAATGTTCTGACCGCTTTTCAATTCAATGTTATACCTCTGCTGACCAAGAGATAAAAAAAGTTGATCAAGATTATTTTTTCCACTGATATAAGTTATCATGTGAAAAGTACATGTAGTTTACTGTTCAGAGTGACGTAGCGACGCTGAAAATTTTACAGGGAGTCTCACCTGAAGTTACGCAGGTACGTTACGCCAATGAAAAGGTATCTGTCCGGAGTGACGTAGTGACACAGACAATTTTAGAGAAGGTCTCACCTGGGGTGACACCGGTACATTACGCAAATAAAAATGTATCTGTCCGGAGTGACGTAGATACGCTAACAATTTTAGACAGGGTCTCACCTGAAGTGACGCAGGCAAATAAGAAGGTACATGTATCTGTCCGGAGTGCATAGTTACGCTGACAATTTTAGAGGGAGTCTCACCTGAAGTTACGCAGGTACGTTACGCAAATGAAAAGGTATCCGTCCGAAGTGACGTAATGACGCTGACAATTTCAGAGAAGGTCTCACAAGAAGTGACGCAGTTACGTTACGCAAATAAGAAGTTATCTGTACGGAGTGCATAGTTACGCTGGCAATTTTAGAGGGAGTCTCACCTGAAGTTACGCAGGTACGTTACGCAAATTACAGGGTATCTTTCCGGAGTGACGTAGTGACGGTGACCATTTCAGAGAGAGGTATCACCTGAAATGATGCAGGTACGTTACGCAGATAAAAAGGTATCTGGCCGGAGCCGGAGTGACGTAGTTGCGCTGACAATTTTAGACCGCATCTCATCTGAAATTACGCAGGTACATTATGCAAATGAAAAGGTTTCTCTTCGAAGTGACGTAATGTTACCGACAATTTCAGAGAAGATCTCTTTCGAAGGGACGCTGTTACGTTACGCAAATAAAGAGGTATCTGTCCGAAGTGACGTAGTGACGCTGTCAATTTTAGCGAGGGTCTCATCTGAAGCCACAAAGGTACGTTACGTAAGTAAAACGGTATCTGTCCAGATTGACGTAGTTACGCTGACAATTTCAGAGAGGAAAGTTAGGCAGGTACTTATAAGAATATATCTGTCCGGATTGATGTAGTAGCACTCTATAATTCACATGTGTAAAGTCTCCGGGTTATCCAGTATACCCAGTGTGTTACTGCATGAGCAAGTTACAACTGAATTGTAAGATTAAATGCAAGATTCCACTGTATATCGAGCTTGTATGGTTGGCCATCCCTGCCACGATTGGTCATGTACAGGATGCCTGTAAATAATATATGCCATCGTATAAAATGCCAAGCATGCCATAATTCCTATTTACAGGATGCCTGTTATTATTTTGTACCATGGTATAAAATCGCCAAGCCTGCTATAATTCGTATTTACAGGATGCCTGTTATTATTTTGTACCATGGTATAAAATCGCCAAGCCTGCTATAATTCGTATTTACAGGATGCCTGTAATTCATTTAGCCGTAAGTCGTAAATTTACGCCTTATTATTATTTCCACCAATGATATGCGCTTTGACAAATTTGGTGCCGGGCTTTACGCAACCTCCAAACAGGGTTATCTCCCCTTCTGCTAGTCGATCGACCCTGCCCTCAGTCAATTTACATATAGCCATGTACCAAAACATCATTTCACAAAATCTGAATTTTACCAGCCAAAAACAGTCATTTTCCACATTCTAAATACAAGGATATATAATTTTGCAGATGTGAATGTGCGGGACCATTTAATTCCGACAAAACAAGCATCGCTGATTTGTTTTCAAACGAACGACCTTAAGCCTTGATGTAGGCCAAATGTTCTTCTTGTTGTTGTTCTTGTTGTTGTAAAGAGATGAACAGTTATTTAATTACCCGTAGTCACCGAATGTTTGTTATCTTTTGTCTGCCACATCCCCCAGATGTGCTGCAGTTGATTAATTCTGGTTAATTCAAGGTGTTGCGATACAGAACAGTTCGGATAATCTGGCACTTTTAATCTCCAACAAAGGTTACATGGCTTGGTCAGGACTCACTGTGCGGATACTGCCAGGGCGTTTTTTCACCCTGTATAATTTACTGAGGGCAGGGTCGATCGACTGACAGGAGGTGAGATAACCCTGTTTGGAGGTTGCGTAAAACTCGGCACCAAATTTGTAAAAACGCATATCATTGGTGGAAATAACAAGAAGGCGTAAATTTACGACTTACGGCTAAATGAATTACAGGCAGGTTTTGGCGATTTTATACCATGGTACAAAATAATTACAGGCATCCTGTAAATAGGAATTATGGCAGTCTTGGCATTTTATATCATGGTATATATTATTTACATGTATCCTGTAAATACGAATTGTGGCAGACTTGGCGATTATTTACCATGGTACAAAATAATTACAGGCACCCTGTAATTACGAATTATGGTAGGCTTGGCATTTTATACCATTGTACAAAATAATTACAGGCATCCTGTAAATACAAATTATGGCAGGCTTGGCATTTTATACCATGGTATATATTATTCGTAAATGACGAATTGTGGCAGGGATGTCCAACCATAGGCTTGCCATTTTGTACATGTATGCACAAACTCTCTCGTGACTCCTTACATGGAAGAATGACTGAAATTATGGAATAGCGAGAGTAAAATAGGGGGATCTATGCTGGAAAACCTAGCGCTATTATGAAATTGTAAAGGCTCTTTGATTTTCTGAGATAAATTTGAATTCAGATGAAACAGTAATCTAGCAGAACCCAGATACCTGGGTCTCGCGTGTTAGCAATCTTTAGCGGTGGGAGGAGGCACAATTAATCTGCCATCACGCTTTGACATAAATAGCATATTGTCCAAGCCAAAACTGTCCTCTGTGAACCCATATATCCGGCAAATCAAGTGAGGCTTACATGTGAGGGTACGCTCCAGTTTTACCGTGTTGCCTGATTATCGCGCTTCAAATCACGGGAGTTATGGATAGTCACAAAAACAAATAGCTTCACCGTACAAAACGAGAGATCCTGAAGGATCTTGGCGCCCACCATCGCCCGATAATTGTAAGCTAATGGGAAGAGGATCTTTCTGTCCATTGTTACTAAGAACAAACGAATGATTTGTAATTTTTTTGCATAATTTCGAATTTGAGCGAAAAAGATCGAAAAAGGGACACTGGAAAACACCAAGATATTATCTTTCTAAGTGTCAGGAGTTTCAAGATTTCTAGAAACTGTACTTGATGTCGGTTGTTATAGTACAAGTGAAATGAGCAAAGTTAGTCTGAAAGTGAATGTCCAGAGGATCCTTCATCTTCGTTTTGTAGTATATTTTTTTTCGCACGTGTCATCATTGGGAAGCGAAGACAAATTTCTTTGACACTTTCGCATGAGCTATGAAACATATTACTTAAGATTTTATAATGAGGAACGAATGCTATTTCTGTTCTGTTTACTGGGCTAGTTTGAGTTATCCCTTTTAAGATACCATGCTCGAAAATAGCAAGATGGTACAAAACTTAATACTGAAGGGATCCGGTCTGTGCAGTACTGTTGAGACTTTGAAAGTGCCTGAATCCTGATTATCTCTCTTGTATCGAAACATGCAGTAGTCTACAGTTGTCGAGTTGTGACGTTGTGTCACAAGAGTGACGTCCCTTCGTGTAGCCGACTCGTCGGCAGACGAAACGGCGGGGCAGTTCACTTGCAATGGCATGGACTAACGTAAACTGATTTAAAATTTGAAGAAATACAATTTAATTCGGAATCATTTGAACTTCTTGATATAGAAGGTGAAGGTATGGATATTTTCTATAGTCAATATATAGAATATGCCCCACCGTTTGATCCGCTTACTCTTGTGACGCAACGTCACAACTAAGAAATACCGTATTAATTTGAAGCGTAACCAAAAAAGTTATCTTGCACAACTAGGCCCCACGTGGGACCTGTGTACCAAATTTCAGAAAGATCCATGAAGTATTTCCTGAGAATTCACGATAACAATGTTTCAAGTTGGCCACCTGGTGGCCAAATTGGATTTTCGAATCGGACCCAAAAAGATACCTTGCGCAACTGGACCACAAGAGGAACCTGTGTACCGAAATTGGAGAAATATCCATGCAGTACTTCCTGAGAAATCACGATAACAAAATTACATGGGGAAATACATAATGGTCACCTGGTGGGCATATTACATTTTCGAATCGGACCGAAAATGGTATCTTGCACAACTAGACCCAAAGGGGAACCTGTGTACCAAATTTGAGAAAGATCCACGCAGTACTTCTGGAGAAATCACGATAAAGTTTCATGGGGAAATCCGAGATGGCCGCCTGGTGGTCATACTGGATTTTCGAATCGGACCAGAAAAGGTATCTTGCACAACTAGACACCAAGGGGAACCAGTGTACCAAATTTGAGAAAGATCCATGCACCAGTTCCTGAGAAATCACGATAACAAAGCTTCATGGGGAAATCCAAGATGGCTACCTGGTGGCCATATTGAATTTTCAAATCGGATCAGAAAAAGGTATCTTGCACAAGTAGACCACAAGGGGAACCTGTGTACCAAATTTGACAAAGATCCATGTGGTAGTTCCTGAGAAATCGCAATAACAAAGTTTCATGGGGAAATTCATAATGGCCGCCTGGTGGCCATATTGGATACTCGAATCGGGCCAAAAAGATATCATGCACAACTAGACCCCATGGGGAACCTGTGTACCAAATTTGAGAAAGACCCATGTAGTACTTCCTGAGAAATCGCGATAACAAGGTTTCATGGGGAAATCCAGGTTGGCCGCCTTGTGTCCATATTGGATTTTCGAATCCGACCAGAAAAGGTATGTTGTACAACTGGACCCCAAGAGGAGCCTGTGTGCCAAATTTGAGAAAGATCCATGCAGCAGTTCCCGAGAAATCACGATAACAAAGGTTCATGGGGAAATCAAAGATGGCTGCCTGGGGGCCATATTGGATTTTCGAATCGGACCGAAAAAGGTACCTTGCACAACTAGATCGCATGGGGAACCTGTGTGCCAAATTTGAGAAAGATCCATGCAGTACTGCCTGAGAAATCGCGATAACAAGGTTTCATGGGGAAATCCAAGATGGCTGCCTGGCGGCCATACTGAATTTTCGAATCGGACCAGAAAAGGTATCTTGCACAACTAGACACCAAGGGGAACCAGTGTACCAAATTTGAGAAAGATCCACGCAGTACTTCTGGAGAAATCACGATAAAGTTTCATGGGGAAATCCAAGATGGCCGCCTGGAGGCCATATTGGATTTTGGAATAGCACCTGGAAAGGTATCTTGCACAAGTAGACCACAAGGGGAACCTGTGTATCAAATTTGACAAAGATCCATGCGGTAGTTCCTGAGAAATCGCAATAACAAAGTTTCATCGGGAAATTCAAAATGGCCGCCTGGTGGCCATATTGGATATTCGAATCGGGCCAAAAAGGTATCATGCACAACTAGACCCCATGGGGAACCTGTGTACCAAATGTGAGAAAGATCCATGCAGTACTTCCTGAGCAATCGCGATAACAAGGTTTCATGGGGAAATCCAAGATGGCCGCCTTGTGGCCATATTGGATTTTCGAATCCGACCAGGGAAGGTATCTTGCACAACTGGACACCAAGAGGAGCCTGTGTACCAAATTTGAGAAAGATGCATGCAGCAGTTCCCGAGAAATCACGATAACAAAGGTTCATGGGGAAATCCAAGATGGCTGCCTTGGGACCATATTGGATGTTCGAATCGGACCGAAAAAGGTATCTTGCACAACTAGATCGCATGGGGAACCTGGGTGCCAAATTTGAGAAAGATTCATGCAGTACTGCCTGAGAAATCACGATAACAAAGGTTCATGGGGAACTCCAAGATGGCTGCCTGGTGGCCATATTGAATTTTCAAATCGAACCAGAAAAGGTATCTTGCACAACTAGACCCCAAGGGGAACCTGTGTACCAAATTTGAGAAAGATCCATGCGGTAGTTCCTGAGAAATCGCGATACCATTTTTTCATGGGGAAATCCAATATGGCTGCCGGGTGGCCATACTGAATTTTCGAATCGGACCAGAAAAGGTATCTTGCACAACTAGACACCAAGGGGAACCAGTGTACCAAATTTGAGAAAGATCCACGCAGTACTTATGGAGAAATCACGATAAAGTTTCATGGGGAAATCCAAGATGGCCGCCTGGTGGCCATATTGGATTTTGGAATAGGACCTGGAAAGGTGTCTTGCACAAGTAGACCACAAGGGGAACCTGTGTACCAAATTTGACAAAGATCCATGTGGTTGTTCCTGAGAAATCGCAATAACAAAGTTTCATGGGGAAATTCAAAATGTCCGGCTGATGGCCATATTGGATTTTCGAATCGGACCAAAAGGATATCATGCACAACTAGACCCCATGGGGAACCAGTGTACCAAATTTGAGAAAGATGCACGCAGTACTTCCTGAGAAATCGCGATAACAAGGTTTCATGGGGAAATCCAAGACGGCCGCCTTGTAGCCATATTGGATTTTCGAATCGGACCAGAAAAGGTATCTTGCACAACTAGACACCAAGGGGAACCAGTGTACCAAATTTGAGAAAGATCCATGCAGCAGTTCCTGAGAAATCACGATAACAAAGCTTCATGGGGAAATCCGAGATGGCTGCCTGGTGGCCATATTGAATTTTCAAATCGGACCAGAAAAGGTATCTTGCACAAGTAGACCACAAGGGGAACCTGTGTACCAAATTTGACAAAGATCCATGTGGTAGTTCCTGAGAAATCGCAATAACAAAGTTTCATGGGGAAATTCATAATGGCCCCCTGGTGGCCATATTGGATATTCGAATCGGGCCAAAAAGGTATCATGCACAACTTGACCCCATGGGGAACCTGTGTACCAAATGTGAGAAAGATCTATGCAGTACTTCCTGAGAAATCGCGATAACAAGGTTTCATGGGGAAATCCAAGATGGCCGCCTTATGGCCATATTGAATTTTCGAATCCGACCAGAGAAGGTATCTTGCACAACTGGACCCCAAGAGGAGCCTGTGTACCAAATTTGAGAAAGATGCATGCAGCAGTTCCCGAGAAATCACGATAACAAAGGTTCATCGGGAAATCCAAGATGGCTGCCTGGGGGCCATATTGGATTTTCGAATCGGACCGAAAAAGGTATCTTGCACAACTAGATCGCATGGGGAACCTGTGTGCCAAATTTGAGAAAGATCCATGCAGTACTGCCTGAGAAATCACGATAACAAAGGTTCATGGGGAAATCCAAGATGGCTGCGTGGTGGCCATATTGAACTTTCAAATCGGACCAGAAAAGGTATCTTGCACAACTAGACCCCAAGGGGAACCAGTGTACCAGATTTGAGAAAGATCCATGCGGTAGTTCCTGAGAAATCGCGATAACAAGTTTGCATGGGGAAATCCAATATGGCTGCCTGGTGGCCATACTGAATTTTCGAATCGGACCAGAAAAGGTATCTTGCACAAGTAGACCACAAGGGGAACCTGTGTACCAAATTTGACAAAGATTTATGTGGTAGTTCCTGAGAAATCGCAATAACATAGATTCATGGGGAAATTCAAAATGGTCGCCTGATGGCCATATTGGATTTTCGAATCGGGCCAAAAGGGTATCAAGCACAACTAGACCCCATGGGGAACCTGTGTACCAAATTTGAGAAAGATTCACGCAGTACTTCCTGAGAAATCGCGATAACAGGGTTTCATGGGGAAATCCAAGAAGGCCGCCTTGTAGCCATATTGGATTTTCGAATCGGACCAGAAAAGGTATCTTGCACAACTAGACACCAAGGGGAACCAGTGTACCAAATTTGAGAAATATCCATGCAGCAGTTCCTGAGAAATCACGATAACAAAGCTTCATGGGAAAATCCAAGAAGGCTGCCTGGTGGCCATATTGAATTTTCAAATCGGACCAGAAAAGGTATCTTGCACAAGTAGACCACAAGGGGAACCTGTGTACCAAATTTGACAAAGATCTATGTGGTAGTTCCTGAGAAATCGCAATAACATAGATTCATGGGGAAATTCATAATGGCCGCCTGGTGGCCATATTGGATATTCGAACCGGGCCAAAAAGGTATCATGCACAACTGGACCCCATGGGGAACCTGTGTACCAAATGTGAGAAAGATCCATGCAGTACTTCCTGAGAAATCGCGATAACAAGGTTTCATGGGGAAATCCAAAATGGCCGCCTTGTGGCCATATTGGATTTTCGAATCGGGCCAAAAGGGTATCATGCACAACTAGACCCCAAGAGGAACCTGTGTACCAAATTTGAGAAATATCCATGCAGCAGTTCCTGAGAAATCACGATAACAAAGGTTCATGGGGAAATCCATGATGGCTGCCTGGTGGCCATATTGGATTTTCGAATCGGACCGAAAAGGGTATCTTGTACAACTAGATCCCATGGGGAACCTGTGTACCAAATTTGACAGAGATCCATGCATTACTTCCTGAGAAATCACGATAACAAAGGTTCATGAAGAAATCAAAGACGGCTGCCTGGTGGCCGTATTGAATTTTCGAGTCGGACCAGAAAAGGTATCTTGCACAACTAGACCCCAAGGGGAACCTGTGTACCAAATTTGAGAAAGATCCATGCAGTAGTTCCTGAGAAATCGCGATAATAAGAATTGTTTACGGACGAACGACAGACGACGGACGACCGACCACGGACAAAAGGCGATTTGAATGAATTATGTTCACATACATGAATCCACAAAATGATGCATCACGTAGCTAGTATGTTTTGTCTCAACTGAGCCTTGGGAAATTTAAATTTCTCGAAATATGAAAATCTTGTTAATTTCACAGTCTATTCATTTTTCCTGTTATATATAGTAAAGCGTCAGAACAGGCAAATTATGAGTAGGACGATGTTCCCATGTGGAGTAAATTACGTTCATTTCTTCTATTAACCTTACCAGCTGGGGGTTGTGTTGAGGTGACGTACTCTCTACCCAACTGTTCTGCGTTAATCAGGTATTAACAGTGACCAAGGGTAGGAACATTCTAATGTAATAGCCTCCATAGCTATATATATGCATACTTATGATTGTAAATGATAAACGGTAAATTGCGAATGACAGAAATCCACCTTTCTCTGAAATAATGGTTCTCGAACATACAGAAATTTCTCAAGACAAATCCAGAATACGAAAAAATCGAAACAATGGGCAGAAAATATATCATTCGACAAGATGACGTCACGGTGATGTCTCCATTGCAGACATTGTGCAAGTTCAGCATGATAAAGATATGATTGCAATTTCGACATTGTAAACTATCTCTTTCTGGATATAAATATTCCAGTGGGACCTGCATATGGCGTATACATATCTCGCCTGGTAGCATATGTTAGATCTTTTGTTAAATGTGACGATTTCAACCAACGTCACAAAACATTATTGCAGAAACTTATAAAACAGGAATATACCACCAAGCGCCTATACTCGAAGTTTCTCAAATTTGGCGAAACATATCGAATGCTGATAGTAAAATAGGAGCGTAGCGTTCAAGCTCTGTGGCGTTACGTTTCGTAATTTGTGTCTAATTCCGCTTAACCCGAGGCTAGGGGCCGTATGAACCTATGTACTTCAATATACTCATGATGATATGAACAGTCACAATCAAAGCCTGACTGAGATATATCATTCCCTAAATGAAGAATTCAGTGTACAACGAATGTCATATGGATTGAGAATACTAATAAGCGATACGGATTTGATATTCTTGGAACATCATTACCGGCATCATTGAAATTGTTGACCGCTACTCTCTTGCAGGAAACTAGCCTATGATAATGTATACTATGATTGTCTTTTTGAATTTGGTGCTGATGCTGTCGAATATGGCTAAAGTTGACTTCTCCAATGTGTACCACAATTTTTATATCGTACCTATTGTTATTTTGTACTCACCTACTATGTAGTCATAAACAGACAAGAGCTGTCCTTGTACCTTCGTGTTCTCCATGGCGTCAGACATCCCAGATCCGTGTAACGTATTCGGGATACTAAGCAGTGTCCGCTCATTTGAGCATGCAGCTGCAGTTTATCAACTGAAACTATGGAAGGCGGATATAGCCAATCGCATTTGGCTATGAGAAGTTTAGTGCAATGACTTTCTTTCGTGAGGTCCTCAACCCCCTTCAATGGAAAATCCGTTGTGATACCAAGCCTGTTTATTTATTCTTAATGAATATTGCAGTTGTCTATCACCGATAAATCACTGTTTTTGTCGGATTGACTTCGTCGAACCCGAACATCCATTTTGACGTGTGCACTACACTTTCGTGACCTCTTCATGACCAATGCACATTGCCTCAGTGATTCGGTCGTGCATAATGCAATCTACATTTATCTCAAGAGCGATCATTTATTGAACAGTCGAAAACTGATATTTATCCACAACAATTTTTCTGAACTATAGAGATCGTGATACACCAAGTGAAAATTATTGATATTATTATCCTACCAATATCTTTACGCCAAGTTTAAATGGGATTATGTTTTGCACGTATTGCTTTTCTTTGGCGGTGAATCGTCGTACCCTATTCCCAAAGTCGTCCAATACTGGTCCAAACGGCCATCGGGAAAACGGAGAACGAGTTCTCGATGTAAATGTGTGACCTGGATATAGGGTATAATTTTCAAGGAGTTGCGGCCATATTTTCCAACGTCTTTTATACTTGGAGATAAACGTAGTTTTCATTATGCTGACTACTGAATTTAAGATACGTTATTCAGAATTCGTTGATGCATTCACTTATCACTAATTGTGTAACGACTCTGGCGATTATATCAAATCTATAAAATAACAGTCTAGGCGCGACATAATCAACTTTTCCAGGGAACCATATAGCATGACGAGTTGTTGTTGTTTATCGAATATTTTTTTGCGAATCTTTCTGTGAGATTTCCGGCTATGTCTTATAATTTCTTGTATGACTGAGCTGTTGTGATTTACTTCGAGAAGAAAGAACAGATTCTTCTTTCCTAGATTCTAGATTTGAATGGGTCATTTTTTCTGAGTCGAGGGTGCATGCCATTTTTTGAATAAATTATTTGGAAACTGCACGTAGACCTACACATTTTATTCCTGTTCTCTCTATTTGAATTGAGATGTTTGTTCTAAAATTCACATTTGTCTTGAGCTGTGAAATCTTGGGAGTTGAATATATTTCAGATGAAAATCTTGGAGTTGAAGTCTAGTCTGACATGCAGTCCCTACAAGATATTTTATTATAATGATTTCTTTTGTAATTACATTCCTTAGAAATCAGTGTTATAAAATATCTTGCAGACTGACCAGGCTCCTGCTGCAAGTGATCTATGCATTTGTGAATAATTGCATTACTGATAAATACAGTTCTGCCAATTCAAATTTATCAGTTTTGTCCTGAACACAGGTCTTTTATATGTGCATTTAATACATTGAAAAATGAAATACATGTACACGATTCTCCCTGGGTTGATGGGTTGCTAACTGTTCAGCGCAATGAATTGTGGCAGAGATGGCCTACCATATGAAATTTTGCATATATATTATATGAATTTTGTCCACGGTATTACCTTCGCTCGAGAACTGACGAGCTGTAAACTCAATGCGATGTTGAAATTTGACCTTTTGACCAAACAATCTAACAATACCTGGGATATCGTCTCCGTCTATCCATTCACCAAACAAAACTGGATTTGCAAATAATGATTATTTCGAGTCACGGTGACCTTAGCCCTATCTCGTCTGGGCGATTTGGGGTGTACCGCAGCCTGGGGAGGTGGGGTAAGTAAATCGTACCTATTGTTATTTTGCACTCACCTACTATGTAGTCATAAACAGGCACGAGCTGTCCTTGTACCTTCGTGTTCTCCATGGCGTCAGACATCCCAAATCCGTGTAACATATTCGGGACACTAAGCAGTGTCCGCTCATTTGAGCATGCAGCTGCAGTTTGTCAACTGAAACTATGGAAGGCGGATATAACCAATCGCATTTGGCTATGAGAAGTTTAGTGCAATGACTTTTTTCGTGAGGTCCTCAACCCTCCTCAATGGAAAACCCGTTGTGATGCCAAGCCTGTTTATTTATTCTTAATGAATATTGCAATTGTCTATCACCGATAGATCACTGTTTTTGTCGGGACTATGCCAGTGGTGTCTCAATTTTGACGTGTGCACTACACTTACGTGACCTCTCCATGACCTATGCACATTGCCTCAGTGATTCAGTCGTGCATAATGAAATCTACATTTATCTCAAGTTCGGTCAGGTTTTTGAACAGTCGAAAACTGATATTTATCCACACCAATTTTTTCTGAACTATAGAGATCGTGATACCCCAAGTGAAAATTATTGATATTATTATCCTACCAGTATCTTTAGGGTATAAATTTCATCGAGTTGCGGCCATATTTTCCAACTTCTGTTATACTTTATGCTGACTACTGAATTTCAGATACGTTATTCAGAATTCGTTGATGCATTCACTTATCACCAATTATGTTCCGACTCTGGCGATTATATCAAGTCTATAAAATTACAGTCTAGGCGTGACATAACCAACTTTTCCAGGGAACTATATAGCAAGACGAGTTGTTGTTTATCAAATAATTTTTACGAATCTTTCCGCGAGATTTCCGGCTATGTCTTATAATTTCTTGTATGACTGAGCTATTGTGATTTACTTCGAGAAGAAAGAACAAATTCTTCTTTCCTAGATCCTAGATTTGAATGGATCATTTCTTCTGAGTCGAGGGTGCATGCATTTTTTTAAATAAATTATTTAGAAACTGTACGTAGACCTACACATTTTATTCCTGTTCTCTCTATTTGAATTGAGATGTTTGTTCTCAAATTCACATTTGTCTTGAGCTGTGAAATCTTGAGAGTTGCATATATTGCAGATGAAAATCTTGGAGTTGAAGTCTGGTCCGACATGCAGTCCCTACAAGATATTTTATTACAATGATTTATTGTAATATCATTCAATAGAAATCCGTATTATAAAATATCTTGCAGACTGACCAGGCTCCTGTTGTAAGTGATCTATGCATTTTTGAAAAATTGCATTACTGATAAATACAGTTCTGGTTCGAACTTCGCGAGTAAATACACTAAACAACCAGATATCTGAGATCCACAGGAATGGATCCCCCATGCGTATATTGCACTCCTCGGGAATTTGACTGGTGCGATTTATTCACATTGGCTTGTTAGCAGTGGATGTCTTCGTCGATGTTGTTGTTAATAATTTTGTTTTCAATTATATTTTATTTACCACCTTTCCATACACCGCAATGACGATGAAAAAATTCTTAACAACAACAACAACATCGACGAAGACATCCACTGCTAATCAAGTCACTGTGAATGTATTGCACACCGTCAAATTAAAAAAGAAACTGACAGACCCGTGGGTGCTGGTCACGGGTAGGCCTACAGGTTTGTCATTCGTATTTTTTAATGAAGAGAGAGAGAGAGAGAGAGCAAGTGAGAGAGAATTAAGGTTTAACGTCGCGTTCAGCAATATTTCAGCTATATAGCGACAATCAAACAAAATTCTAAGTATCCAATTTACTAACTCAGTAAACTAATACATTAAAAACATGTAAATACATTGCAATTTATACAACAAACCGATCTCTCTCAAATAATCTAAAACCCAATCTTCTTTCCCTCGACTAAAAAGATCTTCCAGAGTAGCTGCTCGATAAAAATTAATCTATACAGTCCATTAGAATATGTTTCACCGTGAGATCTTCGTGGCAGGGAATACGCCTTGAAACTGGCTGAAGAATAATGGCTTGTTGTTATCTGTATGCGATCCTCCTTCGTGATCGTCTTGGTCACTATGTTCTTATTTCACCATGAACAATACAAACAGTTTTTGACGTATATAAACTCTATGGTGGGGGCTTCCAGGTTCCAGTTTTGTCGGCTGTTTGAATCATTCCATTTGTAATGTTACCTGTCTAATATATGTTTTTGTTGTCTATTCACAATTTTCCTAAATGTTACTGCTGGTTGTGTGTGTGCGTGCGTGTGTGTGTGTGCATTTATTTCATAACGATCATGCTATAGTATCGTTGTATCTTACCACGAAACCAATTCAAATTTATCAGTTTTGTCTTGAACACAGTTCTTTTATATGTGCTTTTAATACATTGAAAAATGAAGTACATGTACACGGTTCTCCCTGGGTTGACGGGTTGCTAACTGTTCAGCGCAATGAATTGTGGTAGAGATGACCTACCATATTAAATTGCATATATATTATATGAACTTTGTCCACGCTCGAGAACTGACGAGCTGTAAACTTTATGCGATGTTGAAATTTGACCTTTTGGCCGAACTCTTAATACCTGGCATATCGTCTCCGACTATCCACTCACCAAACAAAACTGGATTTGCAAATAATGATTATTTCGAGTCACGGTGACATTAACCCTATCTGGCCTGGGCGGGGGAGGGTGGGGGGAGTGTGCCCCCTCCCCTTATATATTTTCGCTATCGCTAAGCTTAAGAGGGCTGAAACTTGCAACACTATGTCTTTGGGTCAAGCTCTACAAGAAAATGTAAAAAAAATCCAGGATGACCGCCATGATGACGTCACTGTGACGTCATTTTCAAAAAGAGCTTTTTTTTTACAATCTTTCGGTCAGAATTTTTTAATTTTTTATTTTTGCTTTTTTTTTCGCAAAATGAAAACCTATAACGTCACGGAATTTCCTCTCTCCATTTTTGTCGTTCCGGAGATAACGCAGAGTCCCTCCCCCCCCCCCGGCCTGGTAGGGTTAATAGTGAGGGGAGGGAGGGGATGAGTCGGGGTGTTTTGGTGATACTAAAACATATGGTTTCAGTTAGTTTTCGTAAAAGGCATAGAACCGTGTTGAATCAACATGTTGATTTTTGCGAAAACACCACTTTCTGGTACCCACATGGCCGCCATTTTAAATTTACCCATTTGTTGTCGTTCCGGAGATAGGAGCAAAAAAAACAACAGGAGGGTGGAAGTGACCACCTCCCTCCCCCCCCCCCGCCCCCAGGCCAGATGGGGTTAACCGTTGACCTTAATTTGATACCCGACATATCGTTCCCCACTAAAATGCCACTAGCAAAAACTCGATTTTTACCCCTCAGCCGATCAGGATGCGAGGTCTTGTAAACACATGTATTAGTCAATTAACCTGACTCTGATTTGATCATGAGAGTCATGCCGCGTGATTTCTCATGTCTCAGGGAAGCAGATAAACAAGGTGGGAAACAGACCAGCGAGTAATTACTTGTCCGGTCCATATCTCGGTTACTATTTAGGGACGGTTCATTTTTTACCAGGGGGGGTGGGCCGGGGGGATCAAGGGGGGGACTAAATTTTTTTCCAATGAGCTGGAGGGGGGACCAAAATTTTCGAATTTGGTTTTAAGGGGGGGACCAAAATTTCTACATTCAGTATTTTGCAAAGCAAACATTTTCTGTCATATTCTCATGAAAACCTTCACCAATGCTTTGAAATAAGTCAATTTGGCATGGCAAAATATATTTCAACATTTAAATTTCTTTTTCTTGAACCAAGCAGCAGCACAACAGGTCCCAGTCACGTCTCCTCAACCACCACAACTCATTTGCGTACACTTCGCCATCCATAAGTCTTACAGCGTACGTATAGATGACCGAAATGGTTACCGTACAGGTTGCACCACAACAGGCACGGCGGAGCCGGAGGGGGGGGGCGGGGCTACGGGGGCTGAAGCCCCCCCAATAATTTGGCCAACTTTTCTAAAATTCATATGATGTCAATGCAAAAATACTTCAATGAATACGTATTTTCGAAATGAATAGTAAAATGAATTGTCTGCTTCGCATATCTATATCTAAAACTATTTACAACTGTCCAGCATTAGTGGGCCAGCCAAAGCTCTAAAAAATTTTTTTACCGGCATTGTTTAGTAATTTTTAGGTTCACAAAAGGTTAATAGTATTATACCATATAAAAGATGGTGGAGATAAATGACTGAATCCTCACACCATGTATGCCACCAATTTCTAAGACGAAATGCCGCTAAAAACATATGACTCCTATGCCCTGGACATTTCGTGATATCAGCGAAGATAAAATACTGTTATTTGATTGTTCAGCCTTGCATTCATCGGCGGAGCAGGAGGGGCCAATACCAATACTTTCAGCAAAAACAGGAAAAAACACGAACACACACATACATACACGAAACAAAAAATAGACAGAGAAAGATTAAAGACCCGATAGAGTGACGCGAAAACACCTATATCTGTATTGAATGCAGATTTCAATTTCCGATAAGTTATAACCATGAGATTACAACACATATATGGGAAGTGGGAAGAGGTGCCGACATACTGACAGAGTCACATGACTTCACAGTATAGTCTTCCGGTTTCTAAAGTACATATCAAGAATCTAACGTGTGTTGTATCTCAGGTACGCTTTTATTGTACCTGTTCATGTGGCAACTTGGATGATATGACCACACGGCCCCTAGCACCGGCATAAGCGGTATAAGATACAAATCTAGAGAGCTATGATGGAAATGCTCTGACAACTCGTATATTTGTAATTGGTGAGCTGTTTCGCTGTGACAACTCTTACACTGGGCTTTGGTGAGCTGTATCGTCGTCAGATGAAAATGACGGCATTCAACATCAAAGACTAGTCTGTAAGGCCCGATGTCGACCCAGCATCAACTTCCACACGAATGCCTTCCCACAAATGCAAGAGACATCCTTGCTTATTCACATGATTTACAAGTTGTGCTCGTAAAATGCTGCTAAAGTACACGCTATACATGCTGTAATAGCCAGTCAATTACAACTGGATGACTACTCCAAAAATCGTCCAAATACTCGCCTCCGATTCTCGTTGTTGATGACTTCCTTCGCTGCATGTATATCAACCAAGTTGTACTCTCTAAAATAATTAGATTGAAACTCAATCTATCAGATTGAAATTAGTGACCAATCTTTTGTCGGATTGAAAATATTCAATCTAATAGATTGAAAACGATAAAATGAATCTGTTGTAGACAGAAAATTTAATCTGATAGATTGAAATTTTCAATCTAATAGATGGAATATTCAATCGAATAGATTGGTCACTAATTCCAATCTGATAGATTGAATTTTCAATCTATTTATTTTAGAGAGTACGTATTTCATAACCTTGGTTAATATAGCGAATGAATTCGTTAACAACGAGAATCGGTTCCTCCCTATGGACATACAGGAGCATGCAGTGGGCCGAGGTAAGTTTTCACCCCATCACGTATACCGGTAGCGCAGAAGTTGAACGTTCGCTGACGGCGGTAGAATTTTCAATATACATGAATCACAAGGAGACGAAAGGCTCCCCAACAAGTAGAAAAAAATCTCTGTGCCAGTGACATGATCGAGGCTGAATGAATCTTTAGATTGAATATATTTGGATTGATATATATTTAAATTATTTATACTTTCGAACATCATTTTGCTTGGAGGTCAATATTTGAAAAAATGTTGGGAAAACAGGCAACACAAATAGAGTTTACACAGGCGAGGATTTCTTGTTTCATTGCTCGGAAAATACGCTAGAACGCCTCTCGGGCCGTCTAAGACTCCTGGAGCTTCCGGGGCCTAGGCGGCCCCTGGACCCTCGCCTAATTGTGCTGTCATAGTAGCCCCCCCCCCAATCATGAATTGCTTCCGCCGTGCCTGACTATGAACGCATTCAGTGGAAATAATTTTATTAAACACCAAAACACCGTAAAATGCATCTCCGGTAACCTGAAACCCCGGAGCATCCGGGGCCTAGACGGCCCCTGGACCCTCACCTGTCGGGCTCTGAGGACCGCTTATTTTAGCTTTGTGTAACTGTATCGGTATCATACTGGTTCTAATGTTCCATGATGTAAACGTCATCGCTTTTTAATGTTTTTTCCTGTGTTAAATATAATTAGAGCGTCAAATACAATCAGACATGGAGTATGATTTTTTCAATATCGATGCGTGCTCATAAATGCGAAACAAATCTGCATACATTATGTTCGAATTTATTTCCTGGAAAATGCTTAGAACGCATCTCCGGAGATTTGGAATTCGGAGCTTCCGGGGCCTAGGCGGCCCCTGGACCCTCGCCTGTTGGGCTGTGAGGATTTCCTTGTATTATCTTTGCGTGAATGAATCATATCGGTAGGCATATTGAGTTCCCCTTAAAGAACTAAAAGTCATCGTTTTGTATGCATGGTATGTTTTAAATATAACTAGAAAGTAAAATGGATGAGGTTTTAAATATCGATGCATGCTTATAATTGCGAAAAAATCGTGAAAATAGAACCATAAATTTTCATGCAGTATGATCAGTTTTATTTCTGAGAAAAGGCTCAGAACGCATCTCTGGCGATCTGAGACCACGGAGCTTCCGGGGCCTAGGCGGCACCTGGACCCTTGACAGTTGTGCTGTGATAGTGCTCCCCCCCTTTCAGTTACGTTTCCAACGCCACTGATCATATAGCCATGTACTTGCATTAGCATCTTCATCACATTAGATTTTCTTAGTTGCTCAAGTGTCCACATCTTGTATTTAGTTCATCATGAAATAATAGGACCTGGACGTTCTGATTTTCGAGTAATTGTGTGGGGGGGGGGACCAAAATTTTCTTTGTCTGCTCTTGGGGGGGACCATAATATTTACACATTCAGTCTGGGGGGGGGACCAAACATTTTTGTGGCCTACTGACCGGAATCCCCCCGGCCCACCCCCCCTGGTAATAAATGAACCGTCCCTTAGCTTATGAAAGCGCCTTCTCTTTTAATATCTGCACCCGCGGATTCTTGTGTTTGCACTGAATCTGGCGTCAGCAAGTTAGTTATTATTATTACTAACTATTCTTTACGTTATCTAACCAGTCTCATTTAAAGCGATATTTCATTCTGCTGTCCTATTTGAACGTCCACCACATGGCATTTCGAATTTATTCTAAGATTTCACAGATCCGACTTGTTGGGCGCTCAACCTTTACTCTACACTACATTTTCAACCATGTCACTTCGGAGAAGAATTGCTGGTAAGTTAGCCACAACTGTTCCTATCAATAACCTTCGGATGATAGTCACACCTGGCGTTCATTCATCTCCTTGTGCTTTTACCCGTACCGTATAAAAGTTCATTTTGATGCTCCTTACCTGTTATTTTCGGGAAGCTAATACCTTCTTGTCCACGCTTGTCGCTTTTATTAAATTTTCCGGCGGGGGTGATCAGCTGTGCCAGAGCCGTTTTCACATCGACCCTGACTTGCCCCATGTTACGATAGACGCCATCTTGCGTGTATTTGGCCCACTACGCATGCGCAGTTTTACAAAATGGCGTCTGCCGTAACATGGGGCAAGTCGGGGTCGATGTGAAAACGGCTCTGCACAGCTGATCACCCACGCCGGAAAATTTAATAAAAGCGACAAGCGTGGACAAGAAGGAATTAGCTTCCCGAAAATAACAGGTAAGGAGCATCAAAATGAACTTTTATACGGTACGGATAAAAGCACAAGGCGATGAATGAACGCCAGGTGTGACTATCATCCGAAGGTTATTGATAGGAACAGTTGTGGCTACTGGTAAGTGTGAGTTTTAGAGCGTGTATTTATTAAAACTATCAGAGATTGTTCAATAAACGACCTGCGAATACGGTAACTGTTTCAACCCGAAAATTACTAGTACTCTGTACGACTAATTACACTGTGAAATATTGTGAAAATTATATATTAAATACCAGAGGACATAATCTGACAAAACTACCGGTATATATCTCCCTTTTATACTGGTATATATATATATAGGCAGTTGGTGTGTGTTCAGATGAATCAATAACATTACATGTCATAATTCTAAATAATTCACATGGCACAGCACAACATTTTACCGAAAACGAGGGGTGTTTTTCAAGAGATAACGTGTAAAAATATTGAGAATATCTATGTGAGCACAAGTAAGTGAATTCAATAAACTTGTTTATTGTAGTTATAAACAGCTGACATGGAACAACATTGTAGAGTAATTGCTGTTTGTTATTTCAAGAGATTAAACGCAGAAATATACAGCATATTACTCTGCAATGTTGTTCATGTCGGCTGTTTGCTAACTACAGTAAACAAGTTTATTGAATTCACTTGCTAATAACCGCATATTATTCTCAATGATTTTTACGTTATCTCTTGAAAAGCACCTCGTTTTCGGTAATGCCATGTGGTATTTAGAAGTATGACGTAGCAATATTATTTGTCTGAACACACCAACTGCTATATATGCCGGTGTATAAAGGGAATATACCGATTTTGTCGGGCTGGTATTAATATATAATTTTCACAATATTCACGAACAATATTAGTCGTACAGTACCTTTTCGAGGTTGGCCAGTACCTGTTACGGGTCGTTTATTGAACAATCTCTGATAGTTGCAATAAATACACGCTTCACGCTCCTGCCACCAATAACCTAACTGTTCCTATCAATAACCTTCGGATGATAGTCACACCTGGCGTTCATTCATCTCCGTGTGCTATAACCCGTACCGTATAAAAGTTCATTTTGATGCTCCTTACCTGTTATTTTCGGGAAGCTAATTCCTTCTTGTCCACGCTTGTCGCTTTTATTAAATTTTCCGGTGGGGGTGATCAGCTGTGCAAGAGCCGTTTTCACATCGACCCCGACTTGCCCCATGTTACGGCAGACGCCATTTTATATAACTGCGCATGCGTAGTGGGCCAAATACACGCAAGATGGCGTCTATCGTAACATGGGGCAAGTCAGGGTCGATGTGAAAACGGCTCTTGCACAGCTGATCACCCCCGCCGGAAAATTTAATAAAAGCGACAAGCGTGGACAAGAAGGAATTAGCTTCCCGAAAATAACAGGTAAGGAGCATCAAAATGAACTTTTATACGGTACGGGTAAAAGCACAAGGAGATGAATGAACGCCAGGTGTGACTATCATCCGAAGGTTATTGATAGGAACAGTTGTGGCTACAAAAAGCCCAGACCAGAGTCAAGCCACACATCATGAGAATACCCTCAAGTCAATGCTCAATCTGGAGCCCTACAAGACTTGATCAGTGAGCTGTATGTAGAGATGTCATGGTCATATATGCCGAGATTAATACAAGAATTAAGTGATTTGTCTTGGGTTTTGCGAAGATGATCCGCATTCAGGCAAGCCAGCTGCTCACTTTCTCACCCGGAAGAGCGGGTCGGTTTCCTCTTAACAAGGCCACGCTCCACTAATAAATCATTGTCTTGGATAATCCATAAAAGTCCATGGTTACTGGCTCCATTTGTTTCCCACTTTCATCCCACAACGTAGACTAGAATTAACGATTAACCTGTCTACAGTCATTACTTGATCCTTCCAAAATGAATTACCTCCATTGTGTGTCGTATATTTTGCATTTAATTAGTATTTTTTAATCAATTAACAAAACTTT